>CAUIUS010000036.1:0-184035 GCA_961210405.1 Drosophila mercatorum | reverse complement strand
GTCAAGACAATGGCCGCCATCAACAGCAGCAAACACAGCAGCGGCAACAACAGCCTTCCTCGGCGAGGATCGAGTCCCCAGCTCGTGCTGCAGCTGCTGCTGCTAATAGGACGAAAACGTCTTATAAGCCATATAAAATGGCCCTCTTCGACCGAACTCGAAATGCTGGAAAGGAGCGTAAGCCCCAGCGCAAGCGAGCCTCGGCCAGGAGAGCATCGGCCACGAACAGCAACATCCATGAAGAAATGGCGCAGCATCGAGCAATCTGCCAGCAGCAAATTCGCGATGCACTGGAAAGGGATAGGCGTCAACAAGCGCCGGATCCACAATTGGCATCAGTAACAGCGACGCCAATAAGCAACCGAAATCCTGCCGAGAGGCATTTGGCTGAGTCCCAGCAGCAGCTGAGGACTGCCAACAATGGAGGCCGACACCAGATCCACGAAGACGAATCAGCACCGAGCGATCAGATGCTGAAGGCTCTCGAGCTGAACATAGTAATGTTCAGCCGTATGGAGGCGAAAATGGACCAGCTGTTTAATACTTTTTTGCAGCTGGCGCCATTGATTCGCCAGCAACAGCCTGATCGCTCGGGGCAGTAGAGTGGCCTGGTATTCGGCCACCTGCAATATGCTGAAAGAAATTAAAATTAAAATAATGTAAACAAACGGCTAACACAAACTTACCACTTCCCTGAGGCTGCACTGCAGCCGGAACTCAGCTGCCCAAACAGGAGCAGCACTTGACCAAGGGGCAAGGAAGAGGCCCAAGAAAAGTCCAGCGATGAATATGACGATGTCCAGAAAGATCGGCGACAACATGACAAATAAATAAAAATAAATAAAAACAAGTAAGAAAACTCTAGTCGGGGTCCCGACTAGGAGATACCCTAAACCCCGCGCTATCTGCGTTTTTAAAAATACTGCATAATTAGCATTTCGTATAAACGCACAGAAAACTAAATTCAATTCATTTTCAATTGGTTTGCTAATAGCGCCATCCATGGTTCGATAGCATAGCGCCATCCATGTTTCGATTTATTGAACAGCTGATAATTAGCAAATCATAGCGCCATCTATTGGAAATAAGTACACTAAAACTTGTGGGCTTGAGAATTTGCTATATGCACGCAGCTCAATGTGTGTGTGTGTGTATGTGTGCACATGTATAGGAAAACAATTTGTTTTGCGCTGCTGGTCACGTGTTTGGCCGATTGGCCAAATGTTTTGTTTAATAACTTCTGCGCGAATTAATGGATTTGAATGAAATTTTCAACTTATGTTCATCATATTTTATTAGATTTTTTCCAATTTTTAAAAACGCAAACCCATTCATTAACTGGCTTTGAGTGCAACGAACCTCAATTTAAATGTTTGGGGAAAGTTGGAGCCGGTATCCAAAATTTAACAAAAACCAAAAATAGATAAAATAAATATAAAACTTACAAAAAAAATTGGGGACTCTAGCTATAAAGACGTGGGAGATTTAATTTATAACTAACATTCGATAATGCTTTTAATCGATAACATTAAAACTAAAATAGTTATCGACTTTTTTTAACAAACTCGATCTTTTCGTGCTATTCACGGACCTACATAAAAAAATTTTAAGGCTCTAGCTCTTATTAGTTCTGAGAACGACGCGTTCATACATACGGACAGACAGACGGACAGACGGACGGACAGACGGACGGACAGGGCTAAATCGACTCGGCTTGTCTCCCTGATCAAGAATATATACACTTTATGGGGTCTGCCACGCCTCCTTCTGCCTGTTACATACATTCACATTTCAACAAAAACATTATACCCTGATTTCTCATTTTCAATGGGTTCAGGGTATAAAAATCTTGAAAATTAAAATACAGTGATTTAAAACTTAAAGCTATTAAATATCTTGTTATTTGCGCTTTTTTTAATTTTCAATTGTTTAGCCAATAGCGCCATCTATGGTTCGATAGCATAGCGCCATCCATGTTTCGATTCAATTGAACAGCTGATAATTAACAAATTATAGCGCCATCTATTGGAAATGTGTACACTAAAACTTGCGGGTTTTAGAATTTGCTAGATGCACGCAGCTCAGTGTGTGTGTGTATGTGTGTATGTGTGTATGTGTGCACATGTATAGGAAAACAATTTGTTTTGCGCTGCTGGTCACGTGTTTGGCCGATTGGCCAAATGTTTCGTTTAATAACTTCTGCGCGAATTAATGGATTTGAATGAAATTTTCAGCTTATGTTCATCATATTTTATTACAATTTTTAAAAATGTAAACCCATTAATTTACTGGCTTTGAGTGCAACTAACCTCAATTTAAATATTTGGGGAAATTTGGAGCCGGTATCCAAAATATAACAAAAATCAAAATTAGATAAAATGAATGTAAAACTTCAAAGAAAAATTGTGGACTCTAGCTATAAAGACGTGGGAGATATAATTTTATAACTAACATTCGATAAAGTTTTGAATCGATAACATTAAAACTAAAATAGTTATCGATTTTTTTTAACAAACTAGATCTTTTCGTGCTATTCACGTACCTGCATAAAAATTTAAAGTCTCTAGCTCTTATAGGTTCTGAGAACGACGCGTTCATACATACGGACAGACAGACGGACAGACGGACAGACAGACGGACAGGGCTAAATCGACTCGGCTTGTCTCCCTGATCAAGAATATATATACTTTATGGGGTCTGCCACGCCTCCTTCTGCCTGTTACATACATTTCAACAAAAACATTATACTCTGAATTCCCATTTTCAATGGGTTCAGGGTATAAAAACAAAGCCTACAACTAATTCGATGCAGAGAGTTCCCTAAGGCATCCTCACACCAGCTTGGTCGATCGTCAGCTAACATATAGCAGTGTGGTGCGAGGCAACGTCAGTCTTAAGTCACCAACAAAGAATGGTGATGCCAAAGATGGCCAACACCAACAACAGAAACCGTCGCATCAGCGACACCAACAACAGCAACCCAGAGCAAGAGCTGCATCAGCCTCCATCACAGGTAGAAACCATGCTCCAATGGGTAAACATCTGAAAAGGCCATCTCGCAATCAAGAGTATAGCAGCCACCAATCCAAATCTGGGCGACAATGGCCAAAAAAGGCAACTCCAGCAACACCGTTAACAGCATCTCTAGCAACAACAACGGATGCAGCAGCAAAAGCAACAATTGGAGACCAGGGTCCAGCAGCAAATCGCCTGGCTAAACTAAACCAGCAGCTGCGTGACGAGGCATCCTCTGGCAAGCACTGGTCGCCAACTACTGGCCCAGCTCCAGAGTCGTTGCACCAAGCCATTAAATTGAACATGGACATGTTCAGCAGAATGCAAACAAAAATGGAGCAACTGCTTACAGTCTTCATGCAGTTGATCCCCCAAATAGGCCAGCAACAGCAACATAAACAGCAACAGCACAGCGATCTGCAAAACACAACAGCAAATGAACACAATAATGTATAGAGAGGAAATAGATAACTCATCGCCAACCACCAGTCACAACGACAACCAGCACCACCATCAGCATCGGGCTGCCATCCAAGCGCACACACACAACTCCAAGAATGGCATCGCATATAAAATGGCCTTCTGGAACGCGTGTGGAGTGCGCAACAAAATAACTAAATTGGAATTGTTCATGAGAGCTGAGATGAAGATTCCATAAACTTCCGATATCATCAACATTCCCGGCTATACAGCTTATGCTGCCACTAACCCCAGCTCATACATGAGTGGAGGGGTAGCTACTCTCGTCAAAGCCGACGTCAGACATGCTGCTCTCCAAACCATCAGAACGCCATATGTTCAAAGTTCTCCAGTTGCGCTGCTACATACAAAAGACAAACCAGAAGATGTAGTAGTTGTGGCTCCGACATATTGCCCACCAACCTACGAGTGGACTAAGAGCCACTTTCAAACACTACTAAGTCCTACTTCCGACTTCCTACTCTGCGGTGACTGAAACGCCAAGCACTCGTGGTGGGGAAACACACGCACTTGCCAAAGAGGCAAAGCTCTTTTGAGCTCAATCCAGTCACACAGACGCTACAATGTCCTGGCAACTGGGGCAGCCACCCATTACCCCTACGATAGACGGAAGCAACCATCGGCTATTGACTTTGCCGTATATGGTGAATGAATGGCATACGTCTGAAAATACGATCCACAACAGAACTAGATTCGGACCATCTACCACTACGCATAGATCTCCATACTGGCCGATTCCAAAGGGCACCAGAGCGACCAGGCGGTGGCCCACCCTCACTAAGGATACCAGAGAATAAGACAAGGCAATTCCAGGACTCCTTAGGGAGGCTAATTCATCTGAACACGGACATAGTATCCAAAGATGACATTGACGATGCTATAAATGTGTTTCTTAGGAACATCCAAGAGGCGGCCAGACAAACAATGGGCAACGCAAACCGACAACCTCACCGCTGGCGTCACCCGGTACCAGTATTGGACAATGCTACTAAATCCTTGCTTGAATGGACACAACGATGTAAAATAATCCTGAACGCCACCCGCACTCCGGAGGCAAAGTCACAATACAGAGCGGCCCAGAATAGGCTCAGAAAAGCCCTACAGAAACTAAAGAGGCAAAATATAAACAAATTATTCGAAGACATTGACGCCAAAGACCCTTACAGCATAAACAAATTATGGCGCCTAACCAAAAGGATTAAGGCACAGCCACAGCCAAATAATCCTGTACGCCAGCAGGATTACCCAGAAGACGTACAGATCAAATGGACTCGAACAACGGCTGAAAAGGCTGAAGCGCTTGCCACTCACTTGGAGTCAAGATTCGCACCCGCGTTTGCCAACACAATAGAGGACCGAACAATCATAATCGATGAACTAAGTCAGCTGAAAAGTAGCAAACGACAGCAACAACAACAAGCTCAACAACACCAACCGCGACCAATTAGCCCAATAACAATAGAAGAGCTAAAATCTGCCATTACAGCGCTTGAAACAACCAAGGCTCCTGGGATGACAAAATCGACAACCGATTGATAAAAATACTGCCACAAAAAGGGCTACTATACCTCCTCCTAATATATAATTCAATGCTCAGAACTGGCCGTTTCCCAGCACATGGAAACATGCAGTAATAACGCTGATCCTCAAGCCTGGCAAATCCTACTCGGACCTCAAGTCCTACCGCCCAAACAGCCTAATCTCCGGACTGGCCAAACTTTTTTAAAAAATTGCTGCTGACGAGGTTATTTGCAGTTAAAGAGTTTGAAAAAGCTGTGCCATCCCATCAATTTGGATTCAGACGAGAACACGGCACCGATCACCAACTGGCCAGATTGACCCAATTCATACTGTGTGCCTATGAAAAGAAGCAATTCTGCTCGGGAGTATTCATAGATATTTCTGAAGCATTTGATAGAGTATGGCATGAAGGCCTACTTCTCAAATTATGCAAGCTGCTGCCACTCCAACTATATAACATCTTAGAAAGCTACATCAAAGGAAGGACATTTGCTGTCAAGTGTAATGACACCACGTCTAGGACTGGTAAAATCACTGCTGGCGTCCCACAAGGAAGCGTACTGGGACCAATCCTCCACACAATTTTTGCATCAGATATGCCTCTACCCCTAACCCAACCAAAAATGACAATCACAGCCAACAACATATACTTCACAAGCAAATGCTGCTATCAACATTTGCTAACGACACTGTCATAATGTGCGCAGCAAACAATTATATAACAGAAATTAACGGAAACAATGACTACCTGAGCAAATTCGAAAAATGGGCAAAGAAATGGTCTATAAACCTTAACACATCAAAGACTAGCCACGTCCTGTTCACATTGAGAAATGTTGACAGACGAGCAATGGAAATAACACCTAAAATCTTTGGCACAATCTATAGCACATAAACCCTCACACACATACTTGGGCGTCATATTGGATTGCAAACTCAATATGAAGCAGCACACTAACCTCTTAAGGATGTTAAGCTGGAATGGCTAATCGGACGCAACAGCCAACTGGCAAAAACTGCAAGGCAACGATCATAAAGCAACTAATCATGCCAATCTGGCAATACGCACTACCAGTCTGGGGCTCCCTGACAGCTGCAACCCATATTATGCGAGTAAAAAGTGCGAAAAATAAAATAAATAGAGATGCCCTGAGTGCCTCATGGTACACTCGCAATGCCACTCTTGAGAGCAAATATGGTCTTAAAACGGTTGAGGAAGTTTTCGAACTGGCAAGCAGTCGCTTCGCTAACTCATTACCAAACGACACCAACCACGAAGCACGCGGACTGATGTTTGACCCATATGTTCCACGAAGAATGCACTGCCCACGATATATGGCTCAACTGCAACAACACATCCGCCCCCTACAGACGGCAAACGCACAATCTGAATGGATCAACAACTCAAACCATCTGCCGACATTACTACGCCTCGAAGCAGAAGATGTGGAAAGAAGAGAAGCCGAACTACGGGCAAAACGTGAACGAGAGCGAGGACCTGAGCATCCAAACAGGCTCAGCCTCATGCAAATGTTCTTCTATAATAGGGCCTACACAACTGGAGGACACTCCAGACCGAGGACATTAGCAATAGTCCAAGGCCAGCCACTAAGCGTCAAGAAGGCAATTATTCCTGACTATGACGGGGAACAGGAAAACTCACAGATATCGACATCAGCAATGGTAATAATTCAAATATCGTCATCACTGTCACCTGCTGCGACCACCGACCTAGCGACACCAGGAGCAGTGCTGGCAACAATAGAAATACAAGATTCTACCACACCAACACTGTCACCAGCTCCGCCACCAGACACACCTCAAACACTACTTACAATGCGCATGACTGGACCGCTACTACAACCACCACCAATCTCCCAAGAGGCGATACTAGACGAAAGGCCAGAAAGCCTCAGAATTAACCTGGAAATATCTCTGGATGAGGACACGGAGACAGAGCAATAGAGTGCAGAGCCACCTACATACTCACCTGTGATTATATAGAACATAAATATACATTAGAATATACATATAAGTATACTATACAAACCACTCACCTGAGGTAGCGCTCCATCAGCTATACAGCCGCCCAAGGCGGCACAAATCCTGACCAATGATCACCGACGCCATCCAGGAGACGTCCAGCGATGATGATGAAGGCATCCAAAGAAATCCAGGATGACATGCGGCGACATGGCAAACAAATATATATTAGTAAATATATATATAAAAAAAAAAATACTCAAACAATGTACTTACCTGAGGCTGCGCTGCAGCCGCCAAACAGCTGCCCAAGGCGGCACTAATCCTGACCAATGATCACCGACGCCATCCAGGAGACGTCCAGAGATGATGATGAAGGCATCCAAAATAGTTCAGGATGACATGAGGCGACATGGCAAACAAATATATATTAGTAAAAATATATATAAAAAAAAAAAATACTCAAACAACGTACTTACCTGAGGCTGCGCTGCAGCCGCCAAACAGCTGCCCAATGCAGCACCATAACTTGCCAATGAGCGCCGGCGTCGTCCAAGAGATGTCTAACGATGATGATGAAGACGTCCAACGATGACCACGAAGACCGGCGACGCCAATGAAATTCATATACATTAGTATACACACATTAATAATACATACACTTACCTTTACACAGCTACTACCTGGCGGTGCCTGCCCTGACCAAGGGGCGACTACGATATGGCCGCAAGATGCTCCAGTGAAGTCCTCCAGATGCCCAGCAATTAAAAAGAAAGAAGAAAAAAATAATATAAGAGGGCGCACCTCCAAAGCCCAGTGATGTCCATAGATGTTCGGAGGCTGCAAGGAAAAGAAGAAGATTTAAATTTTCTTCAACAAAGCTGAGGATTGCGACAGGTGCATACTTACGCATGTGGATGTGTATGTGCGTGCGCCTGAAGCTAGCTGGCAAGGCGGCCCATGCACCATGAGAGCCGCCGATTCCCCACACCAAGTCCTAAAATAGCTGCAAAAAAGAGAGAAAAAAAATTATTGTATATATTAATGTAAAAAAAAATTTTAGTTAAGTTTACTTATTGTTAGTAATTAAGTCACTGTTATTGTTACCGTCCACACCTCCAGCCCACCCCCCCCCACATGGCAGCTGCCAACTCGAACAATTCGAACAACAGCTGTCACGCCATTATACCGATGAATAGTCGAACGCCACGCCCGAGATGCCAGACCGGCACCAAGCAACCCATGTAACGAAGGCGCCAACAACAAACAAAGTTACACCATTTAAAGGCCGAGACCAGTTGCTCAAAAACACAAAGAGTAATCATTCGGACCTGTGATCATCGTTCGCCCAGCGCCCGATTCAATCCTTTGTCGACTCGCAAGCGCAGCGCTCGAGGGTGGAGGTGGAGTGCGCTGTCCCTCGCTATACCCACCGCCGCAATCCAACCGCTGACAGGCCTCACCAAACATACACACGAGAGAAAAAAAATCTTGAAAATTAAAATAAAGTGATTTAAAACTTAAAGCTATTAAAAATCTTGTTATTTACTAAAAATGGGAAATTAAACAAGTGAAAATCAAATCAATTAACAATTGAAGCAAGCAAGTGGATAAAGTGCATAAAGTGTTTTCTTAACTAAAGTGACTGCAAATAAAGTTCGCCGCATAAAAAAAGGCAACGAATTCAACGAATTCAAGAGATGACAGCCAATTACGAACCAGACGACTCCATGGAGATGCTACTCGGGATGAGCGAGCCAGCTGGACAGAGGAGCGCCGACAATCAGCCGCAGCAGCGGCAGAAATTGAGACACTAGAAAACGGTGAGTGTATCGTGTCTGTACTGTCCCTGACAGATTCAGATGCGCCCAACTCATCGTTCTTTAACGAAACGGCCGATGAAGCCAGCATGGCATTGTTGGAGGAGATATTCTCCTTGGATAGGCTAATTGGGGGCCCCAAGAAGGCGCCAGAAAAAACGGCGCCAAAAGTGGCGTCAGTTGCTGCCGCCGCCAAAAGAAAGTCCAAAAGAAAGCCTAAAAACAACACCAATACAAGCAGTGCGACCGAGAAGTCCACTGCTTACACACATTCACACGCCAACAAAGCAGTGCAGGGCGAGAGAACGAAACTCGAAAGTTTCACACCCACAGTCACTAACACTAACACCAACACCAACATACTCGCTCAGCTAGATTTAAGAGAGACTTGCCCAAGCACAGACACAAATACACGCAAACACAAACATTAACACGAACAATACTTACCTGCAACGAATGAAGCCGAAGAGCGCGCGCGCACAGCCACTGAAAGAGAAGGCAGAACTAAACAACAGATACACACACACACACACAAACACACATAAATTCGACTGACTTGACTGACGCTGCAAAAGCTCACACAAATACAAACGTAAACTTACAAGCAAATACAAATATGTGCGCAAGCGCAAGACCAATTCCAAATACCCGCGCAAGCACAAGCACAAGCACTAGCACAAGCACTAGCACAAGCACTAGCACAAGCTCAATACACACTAGAGCAGCAACAAATAATAAAAATCTAAACACAAATGTCTCACTTCACAACATTACCAGTGGAAGTGAGAGCTACTACATAGACATTGAGACCATAACAGACGAACATTTGACAATCAATGCCCAACAACAACAACAACAGCAGTCTAAAAGGCCGCCAAAAACTAGACACAGCCTGGATTCGCATGGCGCAGATCACATTCGTCGCAAGCTGGACGCAGCAGCAGCAATAACAGATGCAAAGTCCATGGCTATAATGTCGCCACAAGCTAAATCAGCAACAACAATATCTGGAGTCCAGAGATGGCTCTCCAGTGTGGCACCATTGCTGCCACACGAACTAGCTCAACCAATGGCAGCCTCAGCCAATATAGTTTCATGGCAATCGCCATTGAAACGCAGATGTGGCGAGATGGATTAGTCCGAGGAGGATGATTTTTCTGATACGGACTACCCATTCAGAATGCCAAAATTTAAAGCGAATACGCTAGGAGGCTGCAGATGAGGGTTAGGCAGCGTCAACAACAGCAGCAGCAGCAACAACAACAACAACAACAACAGCTGCCAGAACAACAACTGCAAATACGTAGATTTAGTTATTTATATATATATATATATATATATTTTTTTTATATATATATTAATTTTTATTATTTTTATTTATTTTCCATGTCATCGTCGATCATCCTGGACATCGCTGGACATCTTCTGGACTTCGTCGGTGATGGGTAGGTCCGTGAATACCACGAAAAGATCGAGTTTGTTAAAAAAAGTCGATAACTATTTTAATTTTAATGTTATCGATTAAAAACATTATCGAATGTTAGTTATAAAATTATATCTCCCACGTCTTTATAGCTAGAGTCTCCAAATTTTTATGTAAGGTTAATATTTATTTTATCCAAATTGGTTTTTTGTTTAATTTTGGATACCGACTCCAACGTTCCCCAACTATTTAAATTGAGGTTAGTTGCACTTAAAGCCAGTAAATGAATGGGTTTATATTTTTTAAAATTGGAAAAAATGTAATAAAATATGAAGAACATATGCTGAAAATTTCATTCAAATCCATTAATTCGCGCAGAAGTTATTAAACAAAACATTTGGCCAATCGGCCAAACACGTGACCAGCAACGCAAAACAAATTGTTTTCCTATACATGTGCACACATACACACATACACACATACACACATACACATACACATTGAGTTGCGTCCATCTAGCAAATTCTCAAACCCGCAAGTTTTAGTGTACTTATTTCCAATAGATGGCGCTATGATTTGCTAATTATCAGCTGTTCAATAAACCGAAACATGGATGGCGCTTTCTATCGAACCATAGATGGCTATTGGCTATTGGCTAAACAATTGAAAATGAATTGAATTTAGTTTTCTGTGCGTTTATACGAAATGCTAATTATGCAGTATTTTTAAAAACGCAGATAGCGCGGGGTTTAGGGTATCTCCTAGTCGGGACCCCCGACTAGAGTGTTCTTACTTGCTATATATATTAATTTTTATTTATTTGTCATGTTGTCGCCGATCTTTCTGAACACCGTCATATTCATCGCTGGACTTTTCTTGAGCATCTTCACCGCCCCTTGGTCAAGTGCTGCTCCGGCTTGGGAGTTGAGGGCGGCTGCAGTGCAGCCTCAGGTAAGTGGTAAGTTTGTGTTAGCCGTTTGTTTACATTATTTTAATTTTAATTTCTTTCAGCATATTGCAGGTGGCCGAATACCAGGCCACTCTACTGCCCCGAGCGATCAGGCTGTTGCTGGCGAATCAATGGCGCCAGCTGCAAAAAAGTATTAAACAGCTGGTCCATTTTCGCCTCCATACGGTTGAACATTACTATGTTCAGCTCGAGAGCCTTCAGCATCTGATCGCTCGGTGCTGATTCGTCTTCGTGGATCTGGTGTCGGCCTCCATTGTTGGCAGTCCTCAGCTGCTGCTGGGACTCAGCCAAATGCCTCTCGGCAGGATTTCGGCTGCATATTGGCGTCGCTGTTACTGATGCCAATTGTGGATCCGGCGCTTGTTGACGCCTATCCCTTTCCAGTGCATCGCGAATTTGCTGCTGGCAGATTGCTCGATGCTGCGCCATTTCTTCATGGATGTTGCTGTTCGTGGCCGATGCTCTCCTGGCCGAGGCTCGCTTGCGCTGGGGCATACGCTCCTTTCCAGCATTTCGAGTTCGGTCGAAGAGGGCCATTTTATATGGCTTATAAGACGTTTTCGTCCTATTAGCAGCAGCAGCTGCAGCACGAGCTGGGGACTCGATCCTCGCCGAGGAAGGCTGTTGTTGTTGTTGCCGCTGCTGTGTTTGCTGCTGTTGATGGCGGCCATTGTCTTGACCAGATGGAGCCTTTACTGGCGTTTTATGGTTGCTCTCGCCACGCACTATACGGCTATATGTTAGCTCATGCTTAGCCGTGCTGCAGTGTAATTTATTTTTAGTTGTACTATTATTTTTATACCCTGAACCCATTGAAAATGGGAAATCAGGGTATAATGTTTTTGTTGAAATGTATGTGACAGGGAGAAGGAGGCGTGGCAGACCCCATAAAGTATATATATTCTTGATCAGGATGACAAGCCAAGTTGATATAGCCATGTCCGTCTGTCCGTCCGTCCGTCCGTCTGTCCGTTTGTCCGTATGTATGAACGCGTCGTTCTCAGAACCTACAAGAGCTAGAGACTTGAAATGACTTTTTATGCAGGTTCCTGTATAGCACGAAAAGATCGAACTTGTTTCAGAAATTCGATAACTGTTATCGTTTTATTGTTATCGATCAAAAACGAAAATCTAAATTAAACTATAAAATTCTAGCTAATTCATCTTTCTAGCTAGAGTCTTTAAATTGAGCATTTAGTGTTATGTAAGCCTTACGCAATTTCGGTTTTTCTTAAATTTTGGATGCCACGCCCCTTCGCCTCAAATTTGTAACTCCCGTATACCAAATACTAGAGACTTGTGCTCTGGCACATACATACATATGGATGACATGATCACGCCCAACAAGTTTGATCAAAATCGTTGGTCTAGAAAAAAGGTTATTAAACATTTAATTTCCCATAACATTGGCATGCAAATAGCAGCCAAAGAACAGCTGACGCAACGACTTGCGCTTGTGTATGCGTGCGCCTGTGTATGTGTGTGTGTATGTTTTGCTTGTAATGAACGTACATATGCATGTGCATGTAAAGAAATGAAGAATGCTTGGAATAGCGGATCATCACAGGGTTCAGTCGAGCGCAGTCGAGCGGTCTCGACTAGAGTTTTCTTTCTTGTTTATTTTGTATTTGCGCCTGTCGCTGCTTCCGTCTCAGCTGCTTTAGCTCCTTAGCAGCTTTATAAGATTGCAGCCTGGACCGGGCTTCTTTGTAGACAGGACAGCCCTTATAGCTACTAATATGCTCGCCACCGCAATTAGCGCATTTAGGGGCTGCCTGTCTAGATTTAGTGCAGGCGGTCGAAGCGTGCTCTTGTGCGTGCACACTTCATACATCTAAATTGCCGCCTACAATAGTTTTTCGTGTGCCCAAATGCCTGACAGCGATGGCATCGATCGGCTTAGCTATCCTCTCGACCCTCACTGCCTGCCCGCTTAGCTCTGTGAGCTCCAGGATGCGGGTATGGCTGCCATCCATTTTGGGCTGCAACTCCACCTCGAACACGTTCACAGGCTTGCCCGTGAAACGTTTCTTTACGTTTTTAACGTAACGTATCTCATTCCCGAGATCTATTAGCCGCGCCTTAAGCCATTCACAGGGGGTAGAGTGGTGAATGTGCTTAATGCACACCTTATACCCCCTCTGGCTGCGCTGTTGGTGTGTATGCAAGTGGGTGCCATCTTTATTTAAAGTCTCCATGATGGCCTCGTATGTTTGCATATTATCGCATTCTATACGCAGACCATCATTAGACATTGTTCTTGTGATGAATTTCCCAACTGCTGGATTGCTTTGCAGCTTATCCAGCAGTGGTACTATTTGCGGCACGGGTGGCAGAAAAACAAAAGGCACTTTAGTTTTAACTTTAATGGCTTTATTGTTATCTTTTTGCGGCTGCTGTTGCTGCTCTTCAGCTGGGCATGGCTGGCATTCCATTTGCTGCTCAATTTCTTGCTGTTATTGTTGCTCTGGCTGCTGCTGTTGTAGCTGTAGCTGCTGTTGCTGCCGCCTCTGCTTGACTCTCATCTGCAGCCTCTTGGCGTAATCGCTTTTGAATTGTGGCGTTTGGAATGGCGAGTCCGGGTCAGAAAGATCTTCTTCCTCGGACTCGTCCATTTCGCCACATCTACGCTTCAATGGCGATTGCCATGAAGCTGAATTTGCTGAAGCTGCCATTGCTTGTGGCAGTTCGTGGGGGAGCAATGGTGGCACCTTAAAAAGCCACCTTTGTACTTCAGATGTATTTAAATTTAAATTTAAGTTAGAATTTAAATTAATGCTACTCGTTGCCATAATTGGCATTGCGCTTGCGCTTACGCTCGTATTTGTAGTTGCTTTTGTGTTTGTATCTGTATTAGTGATCATTGTGAGCGCGTTCGTCATTACGTTTTCTTTGGTATTTGTATTGGCGCTCTTAATTGCGTTCGTCAGTGTATCGGCAGTCTTTACGTTTGTATTTGTATTTGTCTTTGCGTTTGCAGCGTCAGTCAAGAGAGTGTTTCTGTATGTATATGTGTGGTTTAGTGCTGCTGCCTTATCTCTCTTATTTAGTCTTTGATCTATTTGTAGTGGCTGTGTATGTGTGTGCGCGCTGTTTGGCTTCATGCGATGCATATAAGTATTTGTGTCGGCTTTTATTTGTGTTTGTTTGTGTGTTTGCTGTTGAGGCTGGGCAAGTGAGCTCTCTGGCTGCACTGCATGTCGTGTGGCCTCTCTTAATGCTAGCTGAGGCTGGGCTAGTGTGTTAGTGTGAGTCAGCGGAAGGGAATTTCTAGAGGTGGCTGCCTCTCTTTGACACTTCCTGTGTGTTGGTGAGAGTGACTTTTCACCACTTTCTCCCTCCTTTTTTGTGGCGCCTGACGCTACTTTTGGCGCCTTTTCTGGCGCTTTTTACGGCGCCTTCTGGGGACCCTTAAGTAGCCTCTCTAAGGATACCATCTCCTCCAGCAATGCCAGGTCGGCCGTTGTGTCGACGGGGGGATCGAATCGTCTGGATCAGACAGTATGGATAGGATACACCGCTCTCCAATGTCTCAGCTTCAGCCGCGGCAGCGGCTCCTCTGGCCAGTGGGCTCGCTCATCCCAAGTAGCAGTTCCATGGAGTCGTCAGAATTATAGTTGGCTGCCATCATATAGTTGTTGTCTGCTTTTATGCGTCACAAAAAATCCAGTCACCAGTATATGTTCGCCAGTATATACATATATAAAATATATATATTTATTCACTTTTTGTTTAAAAATTGTTTTTTTTTTTATTTATTGTCTTCACTTTGAATTTTTATACCCTGAACCCATTGAAAATGGGAAATCAGGGTATAATGTTTTTGTTGAAATGTATGTGACAGGGAGAAGGAGGCGTGGCAGACCCCATAAAGTATATATATTCTTGATCAGGGAGACAAGCCGAGTCGATTTAGCCCTGTCCATCTGTCCGTCCGTCTGTCCGTCCGTCCGTCTGTCCGTCTGTCTGTCCGTATGTATGAACGCGTCGTTCTCAGAACCTATAAGAGCTAGAGCCTTGAAATTTTTTATGTAGGTCCGTGAATACCACGAAAAGATCGAGTTTGTTAAAAAAAAGTCGATAACTATTTTAATTTTAATGTTATCGATTAAAAACATTATCGAATGCTAGTTATAAAATTATATCTCCCACGTCTTTATAGCTAGAGTCTCCAAATTTTTATGTAAGGTTAATATTTATTTTATCCAAATTGGTTTTTTGTTTAATTTTGGATACCGACTCCAACGTTCCCCAACTATTTAAATTGAGGTTAGTTGCACTTAAAGCCAGTAAATGAATGGGTTTATATTTTTTAAAATTGGAAAAAATGTAATAAAATATGAAGAACATATGCTGAAAATTTCATTCAAATCCATTAATTCGCGCAGAAGTTATTAAACAAAACATTTGGCCAATCGGCCAAACACGTGACCAGCAACGCAAAACAAATTGTTTTCCTATACATGTGCACACATACACACATACACACATACACACATACACACATACACATACACATTGAGTTGCGTGCATCTAGCAAATTCTCAAACCCGCAAGTTTTAGTGTACATGTTTCCAATAGATGGCGCTATGATTTGCTAATTATCAGCTGTTCAATAAATCGAAACATAGATGGCGCTTTCTATCGAACCACAGATGGCGCTATTTGCAAAACAATTGAAAATGCATTGAATTTAGTTTTCTGTGCGTTTATACAAAATGCTAATTATGCAGTATTTTAAAAAACGCAGGTAGAGCGGGGTTTAGGGTATCTCCTAGTCGGGACCCCCGACTAGAGTTTTCTAACTTGTTATTTTATATTTTATATGTGTCCCATTTAGAATTAATAAGAAAATTTATTTGCTTTTTATTCACTTTAATTTTATTTCAATAGAGTCTGTCTCGGTGTACAATGCAGTGTTCGCGATTAAAATGTGTTGGAGGAGCGCCGCAGGGCAACACCACCTCCGGCCTCGACCGCTGGGCTATAGATTATGTTAAATCCGACCGATTACTCTAGGGTTTGAGCAACTTCTCTCGGTTTTGTTGTCGCGTAACGTATTGTGTTGTTGGCGCCTTCGTTACTTGTGCCGGTCTGGCATCTCAGGCTTGGTGGTCGATATTTTATCGATAAGCCATCTCAGGACTCCAGATATTGTTGTTGCTAATTTAGCTTGTGGCGACATTATAGCCATCGACTTTGAATCTGTTATTGCTGCTGCTGCGTCCAGCTTGCGACGAATGTGATCTGCGCTATGCGAATCCAGGCTGTGTCTAGTTTTTGGCGGCCTTTTAGACTGCTGTTGTTGTTGTTGTTGGACATTGATTGTCAGTTGTTCGTCTGTTATGGTCTCAATGTCTATGTAGTGGCTCTCACTTCCACTGGTAATGTTGTGAAGTGAGACATTTGTGTTTAGATTTTTATTATTTGTTGCTGCTCTAGTGTGTATTGAGCTTGTGCTTGCGCTTGCGCGGGTATTTGGATTTGCGCTTGCGCTTGCGCACATATTTGTATTTGCTTGTAAGTTTACGTTTGTATTTGTGTGAGCTTTTGCAGCGTCAGTCAAGTCAGTCGAATTTATGTGTGTTTGTGTGTGTGTGTGTATCTGTTGTTTAGTTCTGCCTTCTCTTTCAGTGGCTGTGCGCGCGCGCCTTCGGCTTCATTCGTTGCAGGTAAGTATTGTTCGTGTTAATGTTTGTGTTTGTGTGTATTTGTGTCTGTGCTTGGGCAAGTGCGCGCTCTCTTAAATCTAGCTGAGCGAGCATGTTGGTTTTGGTGTTAGTGTTAGTGACTGTGGGTGTGAAACTTTCGAGTTTCGTTCTCTCGCCTTGCACTGCTTTGTTGGCGTGCGAATGTGTGTAAGCAGTGGACTTCTCGCTCGCACTGCTTGTATTGGTGTTGTTTTTAGGCTTTCTTTTGAACTTTCTTTTGGCGGCGGCAGCAATTGACGCCACTTTTGGCGCCGTTTTTTCTGGCGCCTTCTTGGGGCCCCCAATTAGCCTATCCAAGGAGAATATCTCCTCCAACAATGCCATGCTGGCTTCATCGGCCGTTTCGTTAAAGAACGATGAGTTGGGCGCATCTGAATCTGTCAGGGACAGTACAGACACGATACACTCACCGTTTTCTAGTGTCTCAATTTCTGCCGCTGCTGCGGCTGATTGTCGGCGGCTCCTCTGTCCAGCTGGCTCGCTCATCTCGAGTATCATCTCCATGGAGTCGTCTGGTTCGTAATTGGCTGTCATTTCTTGAATTCATTGAATTCGTTGCCTTCTTTTATGCGGCGAACTTTATTTGCAGTCACTTGTGGTTAAAACACTTTATGCACTTTATGCACTTGCTTGCTTCAATTGTTAATTGATTTGATTTTCACTTGTTCAATTTACCATTTTTAGTAAATAACAAGATATTTAATAGCTTTAAATTTTAAATCACTTTATTTTAATTTTCAAGATTTTTTTTCTCTCGTGTGTATGTTTGGTGAGGCCTGTCAGCGGTTGGATTGCGGCGGTGGGTATAGCGAGGGACAGCGCACTCCACCTCCACCCTCGAGCGCTGCGCTTGCGATTCGACAAAGGATTGAATCGGGCGCTGGGCGAACGATGATCACAGGTCCGAATGATTACTCTTCGTGTTTTTGAGCAACTGGTCTCGGCCTTTAAATGGTGTAATTTTGTTTGTTGTTGGCGCCTTCGTTACATGGGTTGTGGCGTTCGACTATTCATAGGTATAATGGCGTGACAGCTGTTGTTCGAGTTGTTCGAGTTGGCAGCTGCCATGTGGGGGGGTTGGCTGGAGGTGTGGACGGTAACAATAACAGTGACTTAATTACCAACAATAAATAAACTTAACTAAAATTTTTTTTACATTAATATATACAATAATTTTGTTTTCTCTCTTTTTTGCAGCTATTTTAGGACTTGGTGTGGGGAATCGGCGGCTCTCATGGTGCTTGGGCCTCCTTGCCAGCTAGCTTCAGGCGCACACACATACACATCCACATGCGTAAGTATGCACCTGTCGCTATCCTCAGCTTTGGTTGAAGAAAATTTTAATCTTCTTCTTTTCTTTGCAGCCTCCGAACATCTCTGGACATCACTAGGCTTTGGAGGTGCGCCCTCTGGAGCAGATCGGCGCAGTCATGGGCTGCCGTGTGGCGGCAGCGATCTATACTCGGGTAAGTATATTGTCAGGTTATGTTTATAATATTATTCATTTATTTTTTTTCGTCTTTCTTTTTAGTTGCTGGGCATCTGGAGGACTTCACTGGAGCATCTGGAGGGCGTCGATGGACATTTTGCGGCACCGCCAGGGTAAAGGTAAAGGTAAAGGTAAGTGTATGTATTATTAATGTGTGTTCATATACTAATGTACATATATGAATTTCATTGGAATCGCCGGTGTTCGTGGTCATCGTTGGACGTCTTCATCATCATCGTTAGACATCTCTTGGACGACGCCGGCGCTCTTTGGTAAGTTATGGTGCTGCATTGGCCAGCTGTTTGGCGGCTGCAGCGCAGCCTCAGGTAAGTACGTTGTTTGAGTATTTTTTATACCCTGAGCCCATTGAAAATGGGAAATCAGGGTATAATGTTTTTGTTGAAAGGCGTATGTATGTGACAGGCAGAAGGAGGCCTGGCAGACCCCATAAAGTATATATATTCTTGATCAGGGAGAGAAGCCGAGTCGATCTAGCCCTGTCCGTCTGTCCGTCTGTCAGTATGTTTGAACGCGTCGATCTCAGAAGATATAAGAGCTGGAGACTTCAAATTTTTTTGGAAGTTCGTGTATATAATGATTCGATCGAGTTTGTTTCAAATATTCGATAACTATCATCGTTTTAATGTTATCGATTAAAAACATTATCAAAAGTTAGTTATTAAATTGTATCTCCCACGTCTTTAAAGTTAGAGTCCCCAAAATTTTTTTGTTAGTTTTATATCTATTTTATGCAATTTTGGTTTTTATTAAATTTTGGATACCGATCCCAAATTTCCCCAAATATTTAAATTGAAGGTAGTTGCAAATAAAGCCAATAGCAGAATTAATTTGTATTTGTTTTTTAATTAAAAAATTCAATAAAATATGTTGATCATATGCTGAAAATTTCAATAAAATCCATTAAGCCACACAGAAGTTATTAAACAAAACGTTTGACTAATCAACAAAACCATGTGGCAGCCACTGCCTAAGCAGTTTTTATACCCTGAACCCATTGAAAATGGGAAATCAGGGTATAATGTTTTTGTTGAAATGTATGTAACAGGCAGAAGGAGGCGTGGCAGACCCCATAAAGTATATATATTCTTGATCAGGATGACAAGCCGAGTTGATATAGCCATGTCCGTCTGTCCGTCTGTCCGTCTGTCCGTCCGTCTGTCCGTCTGTCCGTCTGTCCGTATGTATGAACGCGTCGTTCTCAGAACCTACAAGAGCTAGAGACTTGAAATTTTTTATGTAGGTTCCTGTATATCACGAAAAGATCGAGTTTGTTTCAGAAATTCGATAACTGTTATCGTTTTATTGTTATCGATTAAAAACGAAAATTTAAATTAAGCTATAAAATTCTATCTAAATCATCTTTCTAGCTAGAGTCTTCAAATTTTGCATTTAGTGTTATGTAAGCCTTACGCAATTTCGGTTTTTGTTAAATTTTGGGTGCCACGCCCCTTCGCCTCAAATTTGTAACTCCCGTATATCAAATACTAGAGACTTGTGCTTTGGCACATACATACATATGGATGACATGATTACGCCCAACAAGTTTGATCAAAATCGTTGGTCTAGAAAAAAAGTTATTAAACATTTAATTTCCCATAACATTGCCATGCAAAGCAGCCAAAGAACAGCTGACGCAACGACTTGCGCTTGTGTATGCGTGCGCCTGTGTATGTGTGTGTGTATGTTTTGCTTGTAATGAACGTATATATGCATGTGTATATAAAAGAAATTAAGAATGCTTGGAATAGCGGTTCTTCGCAGGGTTCAGGGTATACCCTAGTCGAGCGGTCTCGACTAGAGTTTTCTTACTTGTTCTATATATGTATGTGATCACACACACATATTCATATGTATGTATGTGTATGCATTCGAGAATAATCTAAGAATCGCACATGCAATAGACGGCGTTGCGTAAATACATACATATGTATGTATGTATAATTGTCATTTATGTATTCTTTACAAATTCTATTCAACCAATTCTGTTTGAGTTATATTACTATTGCATTTCCAACTAAATATTAATGTCTATCGGTGACTGTGTACGATGAGACGACAGTATGGAGAAAGCGCGACCATGTTTCTGAGTTCGAGCCTTGGCGCTAGTTCAAGCTTTGACAAAGTTTCTGTGTTTCTTTTTAAAAATGTATTATTTTTTTTGTTTATTTTCTACTTATTACTATTTCTAATGAAGTCGTAACATAGTATAGAATTCTCCCAACACAACTTATAAAAGCGCATTGTTCCCTCTGTTAACTTATTTTGACAATTCAAGTTTATTTGTAAGTTAATGTTAATGTTAAAAGAAAATAATTTGTATATTTTTTTTAGTAATGACATTACAAAATTCGATAAGCATATTTATATATTGTTTTCTACTGTACATGCATATATGTACAAACATACATATGTATGGCCTTGACTATGACTTACACATACACACATATTTCTTATGATGTACATACTCTAATTTATTTATAAGTAAATAAGTAAGTAATAAATTTTCAAAAGTCCCACCTCTATTTAAATGGACTTTTTAAGCACTGAATGCATTCAATAGGCGGGCTTTTTAAAAAAATTAAAAAAAATATATTTTTATACCCTGAACCCATTGAAAATGGGAAATCAGGGTATTATGGTTTTGTGAAAATGTATGTAACAGACAGAAGGAGGCGTGGCAGACCCCATAAAGTATATATATTCTTGATCAGGGAGAGAAGCCTAGTCGATTTAGCCCTGTCCGTCTGTCTGTCTGTCCGTATGTTTGAACGCGTCGATCTCAGAAGATATAAGAGCTAGAGACTTCAATTTTTTTTTGGAAGTTCGTGTATATCACGATTCGATCGAGTTTGTTTCAAATATTCGATAACTATCATCGTTTTAATGTTATCGATTAAAAACCGATGTGTTCATTTAGTTATAAAATTCTATTTAATTCATCTTTTTAGTTAGAGTCTTCAAATTTTGCATTTAGTGTTATTTGGGCCTTACGCAATTTCGGTTTTTGTTAAATTTTGGGTGCCACGCCCCCTTCGCCTCAAATTTGTAACTCCCGTGTATGAAATACTACAGACTTGTGCTTTGCCACATACATACATATGGATGACATGATCACGCCCAACAAGTTTGATCAAAATCGTTTGTCTAGAAAAAAAAATTATTAAACATTTAATTTCCCATAGCATTGCCATGCAAAGCAGCCAAACAACAGGTGACGCACCGACTTGCGCTTGGGTGTGCTTGCGCCTGTGCGTGTGTGTGTATGTTTTGCTTGTAATGAAAGTACATATGCATGTGTATATAAAAGAAACAAAGAATGCTTGGAATGGCGGTTCTTCGCAGGGTTCAGGGTATACTCTAGTCGAGCGGTCTCGACTTGAGTTTTCTTACTTGTTGTTATTAAAGTTTGGTAATAAATAAGCTTATATTTTTATTATATACGGTGACAATCAAAGTATACAATTTGTTATGAGTCTTATTCTCTTTTATTTCTGCTGGTTCATTAACTTAGAAAATGTATGTTGAACAGATTTGGAGTGTTACCCAACACTGAAAATTAACTTTTTGATTTTCGATAATTGTGGCGGCATGTAGATTTACTCTGTAGCCTGCGATTACCAACACAGATCATTGCGAGCTCTCGATTTTTGACGGTCGACTTACAATTATCAATTCAATTAATAAATATTTGCTAATTTATAAATATTAAACTTTGCTGTTTGGTTCCAAGTGAAATTCTTTCAAAAAATTTCGATTTCATTGCACTGTTTAACAATTGTTTTCAGTTAAAATAGTCTGTACAATAAATATTTCGATTAGTCCGTTATGTTCTGCCGTTGTGTGTGTGTGAAATAAATAAAAATTTTACGTGATCGTCGCCTCAATTACAAAAAATCATTGAAAAGATTGGTATAGTTCGCACCAATCTAATAAACATTTAATTTTGCGGCAATCGAGAAATTTTTCGGCAATCGAAGACGTATCTGTGTGTGTGTGTGTGTGTGTTGTAACGGTTTAACGCTTTGTTTATGTGTGAGTACATATACATATCAACGCAAACGGACCATCTGTACGGCGCACACTGTAACGGTTAAACGCTTTATGTGTGTGTGAGTGCGTATATATGTATATATGTTCATATATGTTCATTTGCACTTTGTGTGATTGTGTTTCGGCTGCTGTTAGAGAAGGAACTTTTGCGCGGAACGTGAGTTAAGCGTGTTTTTCAGCTCTGGAGCGCGAACAGCAAGTTTTAAAGTTTATTATTAGAGTCTTTTTCAAGACTTTCAATTTTATTTTTGATATTTATATATGAAAACAAGTAAGAAAACTC
The DNA here is from genome assembly GCA_961210405.1 of Drosophila mercatorum. Taxonomy (NCBI): domain Eukaryota; kingdom Metazoa; phylum Arthropoda; class Insecta; order Diptera; family Drosophilidae; genus Drosophila; species Drosophila mercatorum. The sequence continues at coordinate 161,269 of CAUIUS010000036.1, read as the reverse complement.
TAGTCGGGGGTCCCGACTAGGAGATACCCTAAACCCCGCTCTACCTGCGTTTTTTAAAATACTGCATAATTAGCATTTTGTCTAATCGCACAGAAAACTAAATTCAATTCAATTTCAATTGTTTTGCTAATAGCGCCATCTATGGTTCGATAGAATAGTGCCATCCCTGTTTCGATTTATTGAACATCTGATAATTAGCAAATCATAGCGCCATCTATTGGAAATATGTACACTAAAACTTGTGGGTTTTAGAATTTGCTAGATGCACGCAGCTAAATGTGTGTGTGTGTGTATGTGTGCACATGTATAGGAAAACAATTTGTTTTGCGTTGCTGTTCACGTGTTTGGCCGATTGGCCAAATGTTTTGTTTAATAACTTCTGCGCGTAATTAATGGATTTGAATGAAATTTTCAGCTTATGTTCATCATATTTTATTACATTTTTTCCAATTTTTAAAAATGCAAACCCATTCATTTACTGGCTTTGAGTTGGGGACTCTAGCTATAAAGACGTGAGAGATATAATTTTATAACGAACATTCGATGTTTTTAATCGATAACATTAAAACTAAAATAGTTATCGACTTTTTTTTAACAAACTCGATCTTTTCGTGCTATTCACGGACCTACATAAAAAATTGCAAGTCTCTAGCTCTTATAGGTTCTGAGAACGACGCGTTCATACATACGGACAGACAGACGGACAGGGCTAAATCGACTCATCTTGTCTCCCTGATCAAGAATATATATACTTTATGGGGTCTGCCACGCCTCCTTCTGTCTGTTACATACATTTCAACAAAAACATTATACCCTGAATTCCCATTTTCAATGGGTTCAGGGTATAAAAAAAACAATATTTATCTTTTTTTGGTTCAGGGTATTTTCTAGTCGGGCACCTCCGACTAGAGCTTTCTTACTTTTTATATATATTATACTAATATATAAGTTAATATTGTTCTTTACTTGCGCGATGTCGCTAAGTATAAGATAATTAAAATCGACCGATTCCGTTTATTGTTCGTAAAAGACTAAAGCTAAAAGTACAAAATGTTCTTACGCTAAGCTAGCCCTGACCTATAATCGCTGTGTCAGCAATTATGCTGCATGGATCAAGTTCGTCGCGACGTCCGCGCGTGTAGCGTTGTCAGCGGAGAAGCGATTGCATGGGAAGCAGAAATATAGTTGCAGGTTTGCTGCCCATGCAGAATTTAGGCCGATGCCCTATGTCAAGCCGGATGTGTTAACTTCTCCCTCGCTAGTTCGAAGGCCGTCCCCGGTTTTCCTCAGGGTGTCAATGACACTACGTAGCGATGCTTGCTCTTTGTTGTTTCTCCATTTTTGGAAGGTTTTATAACAGACGAATATAGCGGCTAGGATGGTGACAAATAGGGTGGTCATTATTATAGGCCATAATTTCATGTTCCTCTCGATGCTGCCAATATGATGAAGATTTTCGAAGTTCAATCTTTGGAGGTATGGCATGCTCAGAATTTTCTTATGACCAGTAATATTTAGTGTGGTTGACGTTGCTGAGCCTGGGTGTCTTTTGACGATATTTTTAATGTTTCTGTAGAGAGACCCATTTATTTGTATTTCCTCATCGAACGTCAACAAGTAAGTTCCGTGGATTGTTGTGTTGGTGCCGTTCTCTGTTTGGATTACGACCGTGTCCTCATTTACGATAATAATCCTGTCATCGATTATCTCCAGCGGTTGTAAGTTACTGGGACGGGTGTCACAGTGTGCTATGCCTCCTGAGTGTAGCTGCTGGGCACAGGTTGTCGAATTTAGTTGCTTGCAGAATGTGGAGGTAAGCGTAGCGGTGCAATTTATGATTGGTATTATTTTATTACCGCAATCTGCGACGTTATTATTTTCTTCGAAGTGTAATATTGATCCGTTGTGTTGAACTGGAAACATGGTTATTTTTTACAAACTAAACTAGGATTGGGGTATTTAATAATGAAATGTAAAAAATTATTATCTAATATTACGTTAACATAAGATATTTCAATTAAATCAGTTATAGTTAGCCCTGCAGAGTGCTCATTTACCATTTTCTTTAAATCCTCTGAATCAAAAATTACCGGATTCACTATTTGTATCTTTGCAAGTGTAATTGACAACATTAGAGTCTCAAGTTCCGAAATCATAATTCTATTTCTATTGAGCAAAGTTCGGTAAAGTTCGCCTGTCTCAATCTGCTTCTCTTTGCAAATTTAATGATGGTATTTACTGACTCTGTTAATTTATTTATTTTTTCCTGAACCTTTGAATTTATTGAAGCCTGCCTGTTTATTGAATTAGCTAATTCTTTTTGCTGGAATTTAAGTTCTTCGAAATCATTAAAGTCTGGTGTTCCTGCTATTACCTTTAGAGCTGTTCCTAGTATATTAATGCTCCTAGTCTGTCTATGATGAATGTTAACTGTTTCCAATAGATTTCTTATATGTTGTATGTCGGACTCAAGAAGTAATCTCATATGAGATAAAGGAAGTGAACCATTAATGCCGTTGTCTCATCGGTAATTTCCGAGTACATTGAAAGATTAGTTGAGTGTCTGAGGATTTCATAATCTTTCCAAATAATAGCTTTCCCGTCCAGTATTGGGATGTATTCTGAGTTCGAGTAGTTTGTTATCTTTCCGGTTGTCATTGGTCCTAATAGTAGAAGGCATAGTATCCAAACCCTGTTAAGAGTAAAGAGAATGAGTACTAGAAGGATGCTTCGTTTATCTAATGTTATCCTTATGCACCTCCCTCCCCTTGACAAGAACCGATGTCCCCAAGTCGGCTTCAACTGTGACTTCTTCAAACAAGGGTGTCAACTTGTTGCCAAGTCTCTTGTTTAATTTTATCAGTATCTTATCGCCTACCTGAAAGGTCCTATCTCTCCTATCTATGTTTTGTCTCTGGAGGAGTTGCTCTTGTGCTTTAACGATTCTACTTCTTATTTCTGCTTCAAATTCTGGCGGGGATGTATGAATTATTTCTATTGGTTTCTTATTGATGACCGAATGTATTGTCTTATTGTATTCTATTGTTGCTTGGAGAATAAGGTCAACTGTATTATTTAATTGCTTTTCCAGTTTCAGGCATCTGGCGATTTCTGCTAAAGTGCTGTGAAATCTTTCTACCTGTCCATTTGAGGTACTGTGCAGTGGGGAGAATTTACAACTTCAACATTAAAATGATTTTTAGAAGGGACTTTATTGTTCCCGAATTTAGCGATGGTTCGTTGTCCCAATATACAAATTTGATGTGGGGATAAAAGTTCATGAGTTGCAATATTTTGGGTTCAATATCAATTATTGTCCTAGAGGCTATGGGTTGGACAATGGCGAATTTAGAGAATTTATCAACGCAAGTCAGAAAATATTTTTTCTCTGTGGAAAATATATCGATATGAAGTATTTCTCCAACGTGGTTGGGAATGGGGGTTTCTCCGATGTATTGTTTTTGTGGGTGTCGGTCATATTTTGCCTTATTACAGATTTTACAGTTGGCGACAATTTCATTAGTCAAGCGGGTCATTTTAGGGAAAAAATAATCTTGAAGTATTTGCTTTATATTTTCTTGGGCCGCTCTGTGAGCTCTATTGTGTTCTGTAACTATGATTTCTTTCTGTTCGTTTTTATCGTGGACATCAATAACCAATTTACTGGCATAGCAAAATTTGGTGGAAGGGAAGGTTTCAACTATTTTGTTTTGGATGAATGCCAAAGTTGGCAAATCGCATTTAATAGCGTTTACTACGTCCTTTTTTACTGCATCACATACTTTCTCTATTAAGGTGTCCCTGTCTGAAAAGTATATGATATTTCTTGTCTTTTTCCCGAACATTATAACGATTTTCTGGGAAGCCGTAACGCCTTCTTCGATAATTATTTGGTTTTGAAAGCAATTAATTGGCTTTTCTGTGGATTCGATAGTATAGGTCAAAGACTGTTCGCTATGAATAGTGGCTAGATCCGATGAAATGTCCTCCTCTAAAGCATAAATATTTTGTCTTGAAAGAGCATCCCGGTTTAAAAAAAATTTGGGCATTATGTTCATCAATGTATGCTTTCCACCTTTTGATTTTCGCGTTTGTGTTCTTGTCGGAAACGGCAAATGTAAGTGGCTGATGGTCAGTAAATATATTTAAATTCTTTACGCCGTACAGATAGTTTCGAAGGGTTTTTAAAGCCCACACTATCGCAAGTAGCTCACGTTCATTTGTCGCGAAATTCAGTTCGTTGTCTTTTAAGATTCTTGATATCATCGTAATTGTTTTTTTTTCTTGTGACAAAACAGCACCTAAACCAGAAGACGAAGCATCTGTGGTCAAGTCAAATGGTTTTTGGTAATCAGGGTATAGAAGCATTACGTCCTCTGAGGCTAAGATATTTTTCAATTTTTCGAAAGACAATCTTTGCTCCTCATTGAGACTTACTGGAATTTTCCTTGACTGTCCAGCACTTGCTTTACCATTATCACCCTTAAGTATGTCAGTTAATGGTTTAGCTATAGATGCAAAATCTTTTATAAAACACCTATAGTAGCCTGCTAAGCCGAGGAATGATCTTATTTGGAACAGGTTGGTAGGCTGCTCGAATTTTCCAATTGCTTCTACTTTACTGGGACTGGTTGTAATACCGCCCCGGGAAACCACGAATCCAAGATACTCGACTTTTTCCTTAAAGAAGTGGGACTTTTCTCGTGATACCCTCATGTTAGCGTTATACAGTTTGTCTAATACCCAAGCAATATGGTAGACGTGGTTTTCCATATTCTCAGAGAATATAATCACGTCATCTACATAAACATAGCACGATTTGCCAATCTGTTCGCGAAGGACGTCATCAATTGCCCGCTGAAAGATTCCGGGAGCGTTTTTTAAACCGAATGGAAGTCTACAGAATTCGTACTTCCCATTTCCTACGGAAAATGCGGTTTTTTCCCTATCTTTTTCCGCGAGAAGGATTTGATGAAATCCTGACTTCAAATCAAGAGTGGTGAAGTATTTGGCTTGTCCGAGGTTTGAAAGAATTGCAGTGATATTGGGTATAGGGTATTTATCATCGATTGTTTTAGAATTTAATTTCCTGAAGTCGATAACAAGGCGTTTTTTCCTATTTCCTTGTTCGTCTACTCCTTTTTTGTCAACTACCCACAAGGGATTATTATAAGGGGATACTGATGGTCTGATAATATTATCCCTCAACATGTCACTAGTCTCTCTATTGACAAAGTCTGAAACCCCCAACGGGTATGGATAGTGCCTAGAGTAGATCGGGTTCTCGTCTTCTGTTCGGATTGTGGCTATGATATTTGTGTTGTAAGGTAAAGCTTCGTTTGGGTCAGCGAAAACACTTATTCTTTCTTCTAACATTTTTGTAAATTTTTCTCTGATTCCTGGGGGTACTTCTATGTCTTTTACCTCTGTAAAATTGACATTTAAACTTTTTGGAATTGAATTTTTCGGATCCGGACTGGGTTTTTAACGTGCTGCTTTTAAAGTCTAAAGTGGCACAAACTTCGTTTAATAGGTCCAGCCCTATTATTCCGTCAAAGCTTGTTAGATTTGGCAATAGAAAGAATGTGGCGTTGGTGCCAAAAAGATGCATAAGGCATTTTTCCTGAACTGGATTAAAGCCATGAAGTGTCTTAACCAAACATTTTTTTTAACACTAATTACTCCTTTTAATTCTGGCATCGGTTTTATATAATTTTTCGCTGCGCCTGTATCGATTAGTAATTTTATTGTCTTTCCTGCTATCGATCGTTCTACGAACGGTAGCAGGGAGCTATTCCTAAAAATTTACTTCTTGGAGCTGTACTTGGTCATCGGTATCTGATACCTCAGATTCTGCCAGTGTTCGATATTCTTCGTCTATCTGGCATTTGGGAGCTTCTTCTACTGATATGTGATTAATTCTTTGCTGTTTGGGCCCGGTGTATCTGGCCGTTCCACTATTTGGTCTTTTTGAAATCTGATTTTGGTACGGATCATTGTTTTGATTTGGATATTGAGTCGGTTGTTTAAACCGCGAAGAAGTATCAATATCCATAGGCTGTGGTGGCTCCTGTTTTATATTTGGGCTATTACCAAATTGAGGTTTCTGTTTGAAAAATGGAGTTTTCACGGGATTTGGAGAATTATACTCCATAGCATTTCTCTGCTCGTATCGTTGAGTTCTTTCCTCAGATTTTTTGCAAAGCTATTTGCGAATTGGAAGCGCTCATGGTTTGACTCAACTTCCTGTGCTAGAGCCAGAGCTGATGGCAAATCTTTAGGTCTTGCCGAAAACAAAATATCGCTAAGGGATTTTTTTGTGCCAGAAATAAATACTCTTAATGCGTCAGCTCGATATTTTTCATTAAGGGAAGCAGCTATGGTGGAATCATATGTCATGATTGTTTTGTTTATTAGGAGTGTCAATTTTTTCTCGATTTCGTCATAGTATTGAATGGTTGATAAATTTCCTTGTCTTAGTACAGACAACTCTTGTTCTATTATATAAATCGGTCTTTTGTCAGAGTAAGCAAAGTCAAGTCTGTTTATAATAGCTTTAAAATTCAAAGGTGTGTCGTAGGAAGACAGTACCATATCAGCCGAGCCTTTAATTTTATTTCTCAGAATGCCCAGTGCCTGATAATGTTTTGAACTTCCATCATGACTCTCAAAAATCTTATATGCCGTATGCGCAGCTTTTCGCCACGAGACATATGTTTCAATTTTTCCCTCGAAATCGGGTACCGATTTCACAATATCTAAAGTCTCATTACACTCGATGCCCGGAATTATCTCGGCATCTTTGAAGACTTCTACTTCTGGTACGGACGTTGTTATGTTCTTGAATTCATTTCTAATATCCTGAATTTGTTCTTCAAATACCTGCGCCTGACCTCGCAGTGCACTGGTAACAGCACTATTGACTGCAAACTCTAATATTGCTTTCAAATTTTCCTCATTTAAAGACATTTTGTTTGTTACTTTTGTTGGTACTAGTTTTTCTTTTAAATCTTTTAGTAACTCTTCTAACTCACTATCGTATTCTTTACTGTCACTTTCGCTCATAAGATATTTTTAATCTTCTTTTTTTTTTTATTTCGTGTTACAAAGATACAAGGCACTCTCAATAATTTTCACTTCTTTGAATTTGTATTTTTATTTTTAAACAAGCACTCTACTTACATGACTTCTTTTAAATATGTGTAAAAATATGTTATATAGAATAATTTGCTGATGTGTGTTGTCTTCTCTTCGTCTCGCCCTCTACGTCGGTCTGACGGTTTCGATTTCAAAGGGGGTACGCTTCTTTGGAATTATTGTTGGTTTCTTCTGCTAGTCTCCTCTAGCCTAGTTTTTCTTTTTAACTTCTTAATTTTTTGATGGTTTTTCTGTATTTTTGTTTTAGTTTTTTTTATATAACTTGTTGATTTTTTTGTGTTTTCTTGTTGGTTTTTTTTTTTTTTTTTTAATAATTATTTTTATAAATTGTTGATTTATTTATTTATTTTTTTCCTTGCAAACTCAAATGCCGTAATGACGATGTTGATTTCTTGCTCAGGGTGTTTGAGTACTTTTTTTACAATAGGTTGGGCGCCAGTTAATATTGTTCTTTACTTGCGCGATGTCGCTAAGTATAAGATAATTAAAATCGACCGATTCCGTTTATTGTTCGTAAAAGACTAAAGCTAAAAGTACAAAATATTCTTACGCTAAGCTAGCCCTGACCTATAATCGCTGTGTCAGCAATTATGCTGCATGGATCAAGTTCGTCGCGACGTCCGCGCGTGTAGCGTTGTCAGCGGAGAAGCGATTGCATGGGAAGCAGAAATATAGTTGCAGGTTTGCTGCCCATGCAGAATTTAGGCCGATGACCTATGTCAAGCCGGATGTGTTAACTTATATTTGTTTGACATGTCGCCGCATGTCATCCTGTACAATTTTGGATGCCATCATCATCATCGCTGGACATTTCCTGGAAGGTGATCATTGGTCAGGATTAGTGCCGCCTTGGGCAGCTGTATGGCGGCTGCAGCGCAGCCTCAGGTAAGTGTGTTGTTTGTGTAGTTTTTATATATATTATACTAATATATATTTGTTTGACATGTCGCCGCATTTCATCCTGGACTATTTTGGATGCCATCATCATCATCGCTGGACATTTTCTGGATGGCGTTGGCGGCTGCAGCGCAGCCTCAGGTAAGTACGTTGTTTGAGTATTTTTTTTATATATATTTTTACTAATATATATTTGTTTGACATGTCGCCGCATGTCATCCTGGACTATTTTGGATGCCATCATCATCATCGCTGGACATTTCCTGGATGGCGTCGGTGATCATTGGTCAGGATTAGTGCCGCCTTGGGCGGCTGTTTGGCGGCTGCAGCACAGCCTCAGGTAAGTACGTTGTGTGAGTATTTTTTTTATATATATTTTTACTAATATATATTTGTTTGCCATGTCGCCGCATGTCATCCTGGACTATTTTGGATGCCTTCATCATCATCGCTGGACATTTCCTGGATGGCGTCGGTGATCATTGGTCAGGATTTGTGCCGCCTTGAGCATCTGTTTGGCGGCTGCAGCGCAGCCACAGGTAAGTGTGTTGTTTGTGTAGTTTTTATATATATTATACTAATATATATTTGTTTGACATGTCGCCGCATGTCATCCTGGACTATTTTGGATGCCTTCATCATCATCGCTGGACATTTCCTGGATGGCGTCGGTGATCATTGGTCAGGATTAGTGCCGCTTTGGGCGGCTGTTTGGCGGCTGCAGCACATTATATTATATATATTTTTACTAATATATATTTGTTTGCCATGTCGCCGCATGTCATCCTGGATTTCTTTGGATGCCCTCATCATCATCGCTAAACATTTCCTGAATGGCGTCGGTAATTAATGGTCAGTTGTGGTGCCGCCTTGGGGAGCTGTTCGGTGGCTGCAGTGCAGCCTCAGGTAAGTATGTTGTTTGTGTAGTTTTTATATATATTATACTAATATATATTTGTTTGCCATGTCGCCGCATGTCATCCTGGACTTCTTTGGATGCCCTCATCATCATCATTGGACAACTCCTGGATGGCGTCGGTGATCATTGGTCAGGATTAGTGCCGCCTTGGGCAGCTGTTTGGCGGCTGCAGCGCAGCCTCAGGTAAGTACGTTGTTTGAGTATTTTTTTTTTATATATATATTTACTAATATATATTTGTTTGCCATGTCGCCGCATGTCATCCTGGACTATTTTGGATGCCTTCATCATCATCGCCGGATGTCTCCTGGATGGCGTCGGTGATCATTGGTCAGGATTTGTGCCGCCTTGGGCGGCTGTATAGCTGATGGAGCGCTACCTCAGGTGAGTGGTTTGTATAGTATACTTATATGTATATTCTAATGTATATTTATGTTCTATATAATCACAGGTGAGTATGTAGGTGGCTCTGCACTCTATTGGTCTGTCTCCGTGTCCTCATCCAGAGCTATTTCCAGGTTAATTCTGAGGCTTTTTGGCCTTTCGTCTAGTATCGCCTCTTGGGAGATTGGTGGTGGTTGTAGTAGCGGTCCAGTCATGCGCATTGTATGTAGTGTTTGAGGTGTGTCTGGTGGCGGAGCTGGTGACAGTGTTGGTGTGGTAGAATCTTGTATTTCTATTGTTGCCAGCACTGTTGCTAGGTCGGTGGTCGCAGCAGGTGACAGTGATGACCATATTTGAATTATTGCCATTGCTGATGTCGATATCTGTGAGTTGTCCTGTTCCTCGTCATAGTCAGGAATAATTGCCTTCTTGACGCTTAGTGGTTGGCCTTGGACTATTGCTAATGCCCTCGGTCTGGAGAGTCCTCCAGTTGTGTAGGCCCTATTATAGAAGAACATTTGCATTTGGCTGAGCCTGTTTGGATGCTCAGGTCCTCGCTCTCGTTCACGTTTTGCCCGTAGTTCGGCTTGTTTAATTGCTTCTCTTCTTTCCACATCTTCTGCATCGAGGCGTAGTAATGTCGGCAGATGGTTTGAGTTGTTGATCCATTCAGATTGTGCGTTTGCCGTCTGTAGGGGCGGATGTGTTGTTGCAGTTGAGCCATATATCGTGGCCAGTGCATTCTTCGTGGAACATATGGGTCAAACATCAGTCCGCGTGCTTCGTGGTTGGTGTGGTTTGCTAATGAGTTAGCGAAGCGACTGCTTGCCAGTTCGAAAACTTCCTCAACCGTTTTAAGACCATATTTGCTCTCAAGAGTGGCATTGCGAGTGTACCATGAGGCACTCAGGGCATCTCTATTTATTTTATTTTTCGCACTTTTTACTCGCATAATATGGGTTGCAGCTGTCAGGAGCCCCAGACTGGTAGTGCGTATTGCCAGATTGGCATGATTAGTTGCTTTATGATCGTTGCCTTGCAGTTTTTTGCCAGTTGGCTGTTGCGTCCGATTAGCCATTCCAGCTTAACATCCTTAAGAGGTTAGTGTGCTGCCTCATATTGAGTTTGCAATCCAATATGACGCCCAAGTATGTGTGTGAGGGTTTATGTGCTATAGATTGTGCCAAAGATTTTAGGTGTTATTTCCAGTGCTCGTCTGTCAACATTTCTCAATGTGAACAGGACGTGGCTAGTCTTTGATGTGTTAAGGTTTATAGCCCATTTCTTTGCCCATTTTTCGAATTTGCTCAGGTAGTCATTGTTTCCGTTAATTTCTGTTATATAATTGTTTGCGGCGCACATTATGACAGTGTCGTCAGCAAATGTTGATAGCAGCATTTGCTTGTGAAGTATATGTTGTTGGCTCTGATTGTCATTTTTGGTTGGGGAGGGGGTAGAGGCATATCTGATGCAAAAATTGTGTGGAGGATTGGTCCCAGTACGCTTCCTTGTGGGACGCCAGCAGTGATTTTACCAGTCCTAGACGTGGTGTCATTACACTTGACAGCAAATGTCCTTCCTTTGATGTAGCTTTCTAAGATGTTCTATAGTTGGAGTGGCAGCAGCTTGCATAATTTGAAAGGTAGGCCTTCATGCCATACTCTATCAAATGCTTCAGAAATATCTATGAATACTCCCGAGCAGAATTGCTTCTTTTCCTAGGCACGCAGTATGAATTGGGTCACTCTGGCCAGTTGCTGATCGGTGCCGTGTTCTCGTCTGAATCCAAATTGATGGGATGGCACAGTTTTTTCAAACTCTTTAACTGCAAATAACCTCGTCAGCAGCAATTTTTCAAAGAGTTTGGCCAGTCCGGAGATTAGGCTGATTGGGCGGTAGGACTTGAGGTCCGAGTAGGATTTGCCAGGCTTGAGGATCAGCGTTATTACTGCATGTTTCCATGTGCTGGGGAAATTGCCAGTTCTGAGCATTGAATTAGATATTAGGAGGAGGTATAGTAGCCCTTTTTGTGGCAGTATTTTTATCAATCGGTTGTCGATTTTGTCATCCCCAGGAGCCTTGGTTGTTTCAAGCGCTGTAATGGCAGATTTTAGCCTTTCTATTGTTATTGGGCTAATTGGTCGCGGTTGGTGTTGTTGAGCTTGTTGTTGTTGCTGTCGTTTGCTACTTTTCAGCTGACTTAGTTCATCGACTATGATTGTTCGGTCCTCTATTGTGTTGGCAAACGCGGGTGCGAATCTTGACTCCACGTGAGTGGCAAACGCTTCGGCCTTTTCAGCCGGTGTTCGAGTTCATTTGATCTGTACGTCTTCTGGGTAAGATGGTGATATGACCTGCTGGCGTACAGGATTATTTGGCTGTGGCTGTGCCTTAATCCTTTTGGTTAGGCGCCATAATTTGTTTATGCTGTAAGGGTCTTTGGCGTCAATGCCTTCGAATAATTTGTTTATATTTTGCCTCTTTAGTTTCTGTAGGGCTTTTCTGAGCCTATTCTGGGCCGCTCTGTATTGTGACTTTGCCTCCGGGGTGCGGGTGGCGTTCAGGATTATTTTACATCGTTGTGTCCATTCAAGCAAGGATTTAGTAGCATTGTCCAATACTGGTACCGGGTGACGCCAGCGGTGAGGTTGTCGGTTTGCGTTGACCATTGTTTGTCTGGCCGCCTCTTGGATGTTCCTAAGAAACACATTTATAGCATCGTCAATGTCATCTTTGGATACTATGTCCGTGTTCAGATGAATTAGCCTCCCTAAGGAGTCCTGGAATTGCCTTGTCTTATTCTCTGGTATCCTTAGTGAGGGTGGGCCACCGCCTGGTGGCTCTGGTGCCCTCTGGAATCGGCCAGTATGGAGATCTATGCTATGGTAGATGGTCCGAATCTAGTTCTGTTGTGGATCGTATTTTCAGACGCATGCCATTCATGCTACCATATACGGCAATGTCAATAGCCGATGGTTGCTTCCGTCTATCGTAGGGGTAATGGGTGGCTCCCCCAGTTGCCAGCACATTGTAGCGTCTGTGTGACTGGATTGAGCTCAAAAGAGCTTTGCCTCTTTGACAAGTGCGTGTGTTTCTCCACCACGAGTACTTGGCGTTCCAGTCACCGCAGCCACAACTACTACATCTTCTGGTTTGTCTTTTGTATGTAGCAGCGCAACTGGAGAACTTTGAACATATGGCGTTCTGATGGTGTGGAGAGCAGCATGTCTGACGTCGGCTCTGACGAGAGTAGCTACCCCACCACTCATGTATGAGCTGGGGTTAGTGGCAGCATATGCTGTATAGCCGGAATTGTTGATGATATCGGAATTTTGGGGAATCTTCGTCTCAGCTATTAGCATTATTTGTATGCCTTCCCTTTTCATAAACAATTCCAATTTAGTTATTTTGTTGCGCACTCCACACGCGTTCCAGAAGGCAATTTTATATGCGATGCCATTCTTGGAGTTGCGTGTGTGCGCTTGGATGGCAGCCCGATGCTGATGGTGGTGCTGGTTGTCGTTGTGACTGGTGGTTGGAGATGAGTTATCTATTTCCTGTCTATACATTATTGTGTTCATTTGCTGTTGTGTTTTTCAGATCGCTGTGCTGTTGCTGCTTATGTTGCTGTTGCTGGCCTATTTGGGGTATCAACTGCATGAAGACTGTAAGCAGTTGCTCCATTTTTGTCTGCATTCTGCTGAACATGTCCATGTTCAATTTAATGGCTTGGTGCAACGACTCTAGAGCTGGGCCAGTAGTTGGCGACCAGTGCTTGCCAGAGGATGCCTCGTCACGCAGCTGCTGGTTTAGTTTAGCCAGGCGATTTTCTGCTGGACCCTGGTCTCCAATTGTTGCTTTTGCTGCTGCATCCGTTGTTGTTGCTAGAGATGCTGTTAACGGTGTTGCTGGAGTTGCCTTTTTTGGCCATTGTCGCCCAGATTTGGATTGGTGGCTGCTATACTCTTGATTGCAGGATGGCCTTTTCAGATGTTTACCCATTGGAGCATGGTTTCTACCTGTGATGGAGGCTGATGCATCTCTTGCTCTGGGTTGCTGTTGTTGGTGTCGCTGATGCGACGGTTTCTGTTGTTGGTGTTGGCCATCTTTGACAACACCATTCTATGTTGGTGACTTAAGACTGACGTTGCCTCGCACCACACTGCTATATGTTAGCTGACGATCGACCAAGCTGGTGTGAGGATGCCTTAGGGGAACTATCTGCATCGAATTAGTTGTAGGCTTTGTTTTATTATTTTTATTATTAATATTAGTATTAATATCTTTGTGTAGTTGCTTTTGTTTTTGTTGATGCTGTATGTCTTTAATAAAGGGTACTGTATTTGATTGTTTCATAGTTTGTTTCTCATTTATTTGCTGCTTTCGCCTCTGTTGTTTCAACTCCATTGTGCCTTGGTATGACTGTAATGTGTTCCTGGCATCTTGTAGGCAGGACAGCCTTTATAGCTGCTAATATGCTCGCCACAGCAATTAGCGCATTTCGGGGCTGCCTGCCTAGGTTTAGTGCAAGCTGTCGTAGCATGGTCATCTGCACATTTCATGCATTTAAATTGGCGCCTACAGTAATTTTTCGTGTGCCCAAATGCCTGGCAGAGATGACATTGGGGAGGGTCGATTGGCTTGGCCTGCCTCTCGACCCTCACTGCCTGTCCGCTTAGCTCGGTTAATTGCAGTATTTGCATGTGGCTGCCATCCAGTTTGGGTTGCAGCTCAACCTCAAAAACGTTTACTGGCTTGCCAGTGAAACGCTTTTTATGTTTCGTACATATTTTGCCTCATAGCCAAGCTCATTTAGGCGCGCCTTAAGCCATTCACTGGGGGTAGAGTGGTGGATGTGCTTAATGCACACCCTATACCCCCTCTGGCTGCGCTCTTGGTGGGTGTGGAGTTGAGTGCCGTCTTCATTCAATGACGCCATTATGACCTCATATGTGGACATGCTGTCGCACTCCACACGGAGACCATCATTTGCCATCGTACGGGTTCTAAATTTGCCTACTGCTGGATTACTTTGGGTTGCAGCTCAACCTCAAAAACGTTTACTGGCTTGCCAGTGAAACTTTTTTTTATGTTTCGTACATATTTTGCCTCATAGCCAAGCTCATTTAGGCGCGCCTTAAGCCATTCACTGGGGGTAGAGTGGTGGATGTGCTTAATGCACACCCTATACCCCCTCTGGCTGCGCTCTTGGTGGGTGTGGAGTTGAGTGCCGTCTTCATTCAATGACGCCATGATGACCTCATATGTGGACATGCTGTCGCACTCCACACGGAGACCATCATTTGCCATCGTACGGGTTCTAAATTTGCCTACTGCTGGATTACTTTGGAGTTTGTCCAAAATAGTCCAGGATGACATGCGGCGACATGGAAAACAAATTCTAATTAGTAACAAGTAAGAGTGCTCTAGTCGAGACCGCTCGAAAAAGCGATACCCTGAACCCTGCGAAGAACTGCGATTGCTAAGAACCGCTAACATTCTCCGTTACTTTTATATGTACATATGTAGCAAGCAATACATACACACACACACAGACGCACGCACAAGAACACACACAGACGCACGCACAAGCTCACAATCTGCTAACTGTGCATTATGACTCATCAGCTCCGCTGCTGCTGCTGCAAGAGGCCGAAAATATGAGATATTAAATGTTTAATAACTTTTTTTCTAGACGAACGATTTTGATCAAATTTGTTGGGCGTGATCATGACATTTATATGTGTGTATGTGCCAAAGCACATTTGAGGCGATGGGGCAATTTAAGGGCGTGGCATCCAAAATTTAACAAAAACCGAAATTGCAGAAGGCCCAAATAACACTAATTGCAAAATTTGAAGACTCTAATAATAAAGATGAATTAAATAGAATTTTATAACTAAATGAAGATATCGGTTTTTAATCGATAACATAAAAAGATTATAGTTATCGAATATTTGAAACAAACTCGATCGAATCGTGATATACACGAACTTCCAAAAAAATTTGAAGTCTCTAGCTCTTATATCTTCTGAAATCGACGCGTTCAAACATACGGACAGACATACAGACGGACAGGGCTAAATCGTCTCGGCTTGTCTCCCTGATCAAGAATATATATACTTTATGGGGTCTGCCACGCCTCCTTCTCCCTGTTACATACATTTCAACAAAACATTATACCCTGATTTCCCATTTTCAATGGGTTCAGGGTATAAAAAAAAGCACAGCAACCCAATAACTCGACCCTCGTAAACATCTGAAAAAAACAATAATAATAATATTTATGTACATGTATTTCCTTTGCAAATTCCATTTTAAGTCATCAAATGCCTAAGAACACATTTGTAAGATCTATAGTTACGAGAAGTTTTTATAATACTAATAATAATAGTAATAATAATAATAATAATACTAGGAAAATAAGCGAAGAACATATTTTCTTGCCAAATTCTACTAACATACCAATGGACTCTGGCAACGCATCAGAATCATTGGCAACTACAATATCCACCCCTAATCTGACGCCTTCAAATAGCATAATGACTAATACCTCGACAACATTAAACCCTACTGACATTTTGGCCTTTATTAAAGAATTACCTAACTATGACGGAAACCCTAACTTACTACAAGACTTTATTACCAACATTGATGAAATAAATACTTTGATTAAAGAAGTCGAAAATACACCGTACTACCTACTTCTACTAAGAGCTATCAGGAATAAAATTGTCGGTAGAGCCAGTGACGTTCTGAGACTGTCTAAAGCAGAGCTTAACTGGGAAAATATAAAAGCTAATTTAACACAACGTTATGGTTGCAAGAAAAGTGAAGCCATGTTGATTCGTGACTTACAATCATTCCCGGAAAACTTGTCCATGGGACAGCTTTTCTATAGTATTTTAAAAGTCAAAGCCCAATTGACAGCTCTGATACAAAAAACCAAGATCCAGAAATGAAAACAAAACTTTACGATGACATTTGTTTGAATACATTTTTAGTAAGCCTCAAAGAACCACTTAAAACCTTAATAAAATCAAAAAGTCCAAAAATTAGAAGAAGCTTATGAACATTGCCGTATAGAACAAAATTTCTATAACCAAAAACCAATCAAAAACCATTACAAAAAATCCATAAATCCAAAATAAGAAAAAATGAAAACAAAACCAACCATTGACATATTTTCGTAAAACATGCTAGCAAAACCTCTCACTATTTCAGAACTACCTGGAAAAAAGTAAATACCAAAACAATTAAACGACTCAAGGATTCACTATCATAAAGGATCAAGATAAAGGATCACACACAACAACATATTCCCGGATTATGGACATCTTTATGTGTTGAGTTGGTCTCGGAAGCCCCTAACTCACAAATCACAACCAGAAGAACTACCAACTACGCTCAAGACAAACAACTGAAACCAACGAATTTCAGTTGTTATGACCTTCGCTTCACTTTGGGGAGGGAGGAGTTACCAACCCAACACCGCACAACCTTTTCTTCCTCTACACCAACGCAGACTCAAGCGACGAGACTGCGTTCTTAGAATAATTTATATATGTACATAGATCTAAGAAAAGACATAAGAAATAAATCAGTAGATAACTGACATTCAAACTGATCAGACGTTCTTCATTTCAAGACGGTTCTGCATATATGTATAACATACATATATGCACATACATACATATTCACACATATGTTTACATACATATATCGCCGCAAGGCAGCAAAGTACATACACATGTACCGTATTACACCAGTAAACAGCTCCCACTGGTAATTCACGTACACGCAAGCGCAAGTCGTTGCGTCAGCTGTTCTTGGGGTTCTTTTTGTATCGCAATGCAAATGGAAATTAAATGTTTAATAACTTTTTTTCTAGTCGAACGATTTTGATTAAACTTGTTGGGCGTGATCATGTAATTCGTATGTATTTGATATTCGGGAGTTACAAATTTGAGGCGAAGGGGACGTGGCACCCAAAATTTAACAAAAACCGAAATTGCGTAAGGCTTATATAACACTAAATGCAAAATTTGATGACTCTAGCTAGAAAGATGAATTAGATAGAATTTTATAGCTGAATTTAGATTTTCGTTTTTAATCGATAACAATAAAACGATAACAGTTATCGAATTTCTGAAACAAACTCGATCTTTTCGTGCTATACAGGAACCTACATAAAAAATTTCTAGTCTCTAGCTCTTGTAGGTTCTAAGAACGACGCGTTCATTCATACGGACAGACGGACGGACAGACGGACGGACGGACATGGCTATATCAACTCGGCTTGTCATCCTGATCAAGAATATATATTTATGGGGTCTGCCACGCCTCCTTCTGCCTGTCACATACATACGCCTTTCAACAAAAACATTATACCCTGAATTCCCATTTTCAATGGGTTCAGGGTATAAAAATACTAAAACAACACACTTACCTGAGGCTGCGCTGCAGCCGCCATACAGCTGCCCAAGGCGGCACTATTCCTGACCAACGATTACCGACGCCATCCAGGAGATGTCCAGCGATGATGATGAGGGCATCCAAAGAAATCCAGGATGACATGCGGCGACATGGCAAACAAATATATATTAGTAAATATATATATAAAAAATAAATACTCAAACAACGTACTTACCTGAGGCTGCGCTGCAGCCGCCAAACAGCTGCCCAATGCAGCACCATAACTTACCAATGAGCGCCGGCGTCGTCCAAGAGATGTCTTACGATGATGAAGACGTCCAACGATGACCACGAAGACCGGCGACGCCAATGAAATCCCTATACATTAGTATATGAACACACATTAATAATACATACACTTACCTTTACACAGCTACTCCTGGCGGTGCCTGCCCTGACCAAGGGGCGACTACGATATGGCCGCAAGATGTCCATCGACGCCCTCCAGATGCTCCAGTGAAGTCCTCCAGATGCCCAGCAACTAAAAGGAAAGAAGAAAAAAAGTAATATAAACATAACCTGACAAAATACTTACCCGAGTATAGAACGCTGCCGCCACACGGCGGCCCATGATCTGCTCCAGAGGGCGCACCTCTAAAGCCCAGTGATGTCCATAGATGTTCGGAGGCTGGAAAGAAAAAGAAGAAGATTAAAATTTTCTTCAACCAAAGCTGAGGATAGCGACAGGTGCATACTTACGCATGTGGATGTGTATGTGTGTGCGCCTGAAGCTAGCTGGCAAGGAGGCCAATGCACCATGAGAGCCGCCGATTCCCCACACCAAGTCCTAAAATAGCTGCAAAAAAGAGAAAAGAAAATTATTGTATAAATTAATGTAAAAAAAAAATTTAGTTAAGTTTATTTATTGTTGGTAATTAAGTCACTGTTATTGTTACCGTCCACACCTCCAGCCAACCCCCCCTCCCCCACATGGCAGCTGCCAACTCGAACAACTCCAACAACAGCTGTCACGCCATTATACCGATGAATAGTCGAACGCCATGCCCGAGATGCCAGACAACAATAATATCTGGAGTCCAGAGATGGCTCTCCAGTGTGCCACCATTGCTGCCACACGAACTAGCTCAACCAATGGCAGCCTCAGCCAATATAGTTTCATGGCAATCGCCATTGAAACGCAGATGTGGCGAGATGGATGAGTCCGAGGAGGATGAATTTTCTGATACGGACTACCCATTCAGAACGCCAAAATTTAAAAGCGAATACGCTAGGAGGCTGCAGATGAGGGTTAGGCAGCGTCAACAACAATACAACAACAACAACAACTGCAGCAGCAGCAGCAACAGCAGCCAGAGCAAGAGCAGCAACAGCAGCCAGAGCAACAGCAACAACAACAACAACAGCAGCCAGAACAACAACTGCAAATACGTGTATTTAGTTATTTATATATATATATATATATATATATATATATATATATATATATATATATATATATATATATATATATATATATATATATATATATATATATGTATTAATTTTTATTTATTTTCCATGTCATGTCATGTCGATCATCCTGGACATCTTCTGGACTTCGTCGGTGGCCATAGGTCAGATGCTGCTTCACCTTGGGCAGCTGTGTGGCGGCTGCAGCTCAGCTGCTGTGTTTGCTGCTGTTGATGGCGGCCATTGTCTTGACCAGATGGTGCCTTTACTGGCGTTTTATGGTTGCTCTCGCCACGCACTGTACGGCTATATGTTAGCTCATGCTTAGCCGTGCTGCAGTGTAATTTGTTTTTAGTTGTACTGTTTTTTTTTTAATTAATTTATTTATCTATCTAATTCATCTTTATAGCTAGAGTCTTCAAATTTAGCATTTAGTGTAAGTTGGGCCTTACGCAATTTCGGTTTTTGTTAAATTTTCGACTCAAATTTGTAAGTCCCGTATATCAAATACTAGAGACGTGCTTTGACACATACATACATATGGATGACATGATCACGCCCAACAAGTTTGTTCAAAATCGTTCGTCGAGAAAAAGTTATTAAGCATTTAATTTCCCATAACATCACATGCAAATAGTAGCCAAACAACAGCTGACGCACCGACTTGCGCTTGTGTGTGCTTGCGCCTGTGTATTTGAATGTGTATGTGTATGTGTATGTTTTGCTTGTAATGAACGTACATATGCATGTGTATATAAAAGAAATGAAGAATGCTTGGAACAGCGGTTCTTCGCAGGGTTCAGGGTATACCCTAGTCGAGCGGTCTCGACTAGAGTTTTCTTACTTGTTATTTTATATTTTATATGTTTCCCATTTAGAATTAATAAGAAAATTTATTTTGCTTTTTATTTACTTTAATTTTATTTCAATAGAGTTTGTCTCGGTGTACAATGCAGTGTTCGCGATTGAAATGTGTTGGAGGAGCGGCGCAGCGAACACCACCTCCGGCCTCGACCGCTGGGCTATAGATTATGTTAAATCCGACCGATTACTCTAGGGTTTGAGCAACTTCTCTCGGTTTTGTAGTCGCGTAACGTATTGTGTTGTTGGCGCCTTCGTTACTTGTGCCGGTCGATATTTCATCGATATTGGCGTGGCCGCTAAGTTGGCATGTCGCCAATTAAGCTGCGGCCTCGTTGGGGTAGGTTACTTAACCAATAACAATAAAGTGAATAAATAAATAAATTAATTTTAATACTAACAATAAATAAATCTTAAATTTAACAATAAGTAATAAATAATACAAAATTAACATATATATATACAATTAACAATTAACAATTTTCGTTTCTTATTTACAGCTTTAATGGACTTTGTGTGTCAGCGAGCAACAGGTGTATGCGTGTATGTAAGCAAACACCTGTTCCAATCCTTGTCATTCGCAGTCCTAGACATTCGTAGACATCGCTGGACATCTGGATGCGCCTTTTGTAGCAGGTTGGCGCAGATTAATACTCGGGTAACTATTTCATCGTTTGGCAGTTACATATATTTATATATATGTATTTTTTCGTTTTTGTGGCGTCGCTGGACATCTGAGGATATCGCTGGACATCGCTGGAGCGCATCGGGGGATATCTATGGACGCCTCTTGGTCATAAGGACGCCAGGGGCAGCTGTGTGAAGGTAAGTAAGTGTTAAATTAGCGTGTGTATATATACTAATGTATATGTTTTTATACTATTTCACGTAGTGATATAGTATATTGAGTTTGTGCAACGTCCGTCATGCTGTCCGTCCGTCTGTCCGTCTGTCAGTCTGTCCGTCTGTCCGTATGAACGCAAACCATTTCCACGCTATTGAAGCTAGAGACTTGAAATTTGAAATATATACTCGTGTATACCCTCGTCTGATAAAGTGTCAAGATTTTCCCGATACGCCCACTAAGGGCGTGGCAAATCGGAAAATTCATTTTCCTTTATCTCAGAAACACTACTTCTAGAAGGGCTAGAGAGTTGAGATTTTAACTGAACACTCATGTCGACATCCCAAAATCAAAAAGTTATGCCGGATATATCTACGCCCATTGGGGGCGTGGCAAATCGGGTCAAACTGTATCTTCTACAGTTTTAAGGCTAGAACGCCCAAATTTGGCACGTGGGTTACTGTTACGCTCCTATAAGGATCGCCCAAATTTTATGGCCACGCCTACTAGGGGCGTGGCAAATCGGATCTGAAGATATAGTGATTTTACTAGTTTCGTTATATTTTGAGCACCATTGATGCTAGAGACTTGAGATTTGGTATATATACTCGGGTTAACATCCCACAATCGAAAAGCTATGGCGGATATATCTACGCCCTCAGGGGGCGTGGCAACTAATATCAGCTTATATCACTCTCAGTTTTAGTGCTAGAAGCTTTAAAATTAGATGTTAAGTTACTGGGGCCTCCTCTATCGATTCCCCAAAATTATTGTTACGCCCCAAAAGGGGCGTGACATACAGAAAAATACCCTGTAATTTTTTGCATTATTCGAGTGTAAGCATCCAAACTTTACAGTTATATTCCTGAACGCCCACTCTATGCACATGTCTACGGCCACTGGGGGCGTGGCAAATCAAAACTGAAACATCTGCAGCTTCTGAGCCAATAACGCGCCAAATAATGACTTTGTGACCTTTGACCTTGTCTTTTGACTTGTTAAATTATATATATATGTTTGAAAAGAATATTTTATTAATATAAAATAACTGGGACGTGAAATAGTATTTCGCTGTCGGTTGCGTCCGACAGCAACGTTCTTACTTGTTTTTTAATGGCGTCGCCGATCTTCTTGGACATCGTTGTGCATCCCTGCATGCGTCGTGGACATCGAGGGACCGGATCAGGCACAGCTATGGGCGGCTGTGTGGCGGCTGCAGTGCAGCCTCAGGTGAGTATTTGTGCTGTTTTTTATGTGTTTTTATTATTAATTTAGGTTTGTTTTTACATCATCGTCGATCATCCTGGACATCGCTGGACGCCACAACATACATCGTTGGACATATCTTGTGCGTCGTCGGTGCCCATAGGTCAGGTTTTTTTATTTATTTTCCATGTCATCGTCGATCATCCTGGACATCGCTGGACATCTTTAGTGCGTCGTCGGTGCCCATAGGTCAGATGCTGCTCCACCATGGGCAGCTGTGTGGCGGCTGCAACGCAGCCTCAGGTGAGTATTTTGTTTGTGTTTATTTGTGTACATATATTAATTAATATTTATTTATTTTCCATTTTATTGGCTATCATTATGGACTTTATTGTACATCAGGCGCATCATTGGGCATCTCTTGGGCAGCGTCTGTGCCCATTGCTCAGGTGGAGTGTCGAATTTAAACAGTGCAGCCTCAAGGTATGCAATTGAATTTATTATTTGCTAACATGTAGTTTATGGATTGTTATGTATTTGCAGGTGGCCATTTATCCGGCTCCACTACTGCTCCAGATGGCCAGGCTGTTGCTGGCGAATCAATGGAGCCAGTTGCAGAAAGCAATTGAACAGCTGGTCCATTTTCACCTCCATACGGCTGAACATGGTGACGTTCAGCTCGAGAGCCTTCAGCATCTGGTCATCTGGGGAATCCGGAGCCTGATGTTGGCCATCATCATTGGCAGCACGCAACTGCTGCTGTAGGTTGGCCAAGTGTGCCTCAGCAGGATTGCGTCTCTTATTCGGGGTTGCTGCTACTGGTGCCACTGGAGGATCGGGCGACTGCTCCAGCCTATTCCTTGCCAGTGCATCACGTATAGATAAAGCTAAATGCTGCGCGTTTTCCTCGCGCATATTGATGCTGCCGATGGGCGATGCTCTCTCGGTCGAGGCTCGCTTGCGCTGGGATTTGTGCCTTTCCTTGTCAACGTTGCGGGTCCGCCCAAAGAAAGCCATCTTGTATGGCTTATACGTCTTCGCCTTCGGTATTTTTGCAGCAGCAACTGTAGCACGTATAGGGGTCTGGTGCCGCTGTTGCTTTTGCTGCTGTTGATGATGGTGATGACGGCCATTAGCTTGGCCAGTAGATGCCCTAACTGGCGTTATGTGGCTGATATCGTCACTCACCTTATGACTAAACATTGGCTGATGTTTAGCCGTGCTGGAGTGACGATTTCTAATATTAGTTTTAGTTTTATTATTATTGTTGTTATTGTAAGTATTTGCCACATTCTTTAGATGTCCTAAGTGATGTACTTTTTGTTGCTTGTTTACAATAAAGTCCTTTGTGATTGCTTGTTTGTGTTTATTTTTGTTATTTATTTGCGCCTGCCGCTGCTTTTGCCTCATCTGTTTCAGCTCATTGGCAGCCTTATACGAATGTAGCCTGGACCTAGCCTCCTTGTAGGCAGGACAGCCCTTATAGCTGCTAATATGCTCGCCACAGCAATTAGCGCATTTCGGGGCTGCCTGCCTAGGTTTAGTGCAAGCTGTCGTAGCATGGTCATCTGCACATTTCATGCATTTAAATTGGCGCCTACAGTAATTTTTGTATGGCCAAATGCCTGGCAGCGATGACATTGGGGAGGGTCGATTGGCTTGGCCTGCCTCTCGACCCTCACTGCCTGTCCGCTTAGCTCGGTTAATTGCAGTATTTGCATGTGGCTGCCATCCAGTTTGGGTTGCAGCTCAACCTCAAAAACGTTTACTGGCTTGCCAGTGAAACGCTTTTTTATGTTTCGTACATATTTTGCCTCATAGCCAAGTTCATTTAGGCGCGCCTTAAGCCATTCACTGGGGGTAGAGGGGTGGATGTGCTTATTGCACACCCTATACCCTGCGCTGTTGGTGGGTGTGGAGTTGAGTGCCGTCTTCATTCAATGACGCCATTATGGCCTCATAGGTGGACATGCTGTCGCACTCCAGACGGAGACCATTTGCCATCGTACGGGTTCTAAATTTGCCTACTGCTGGATTACTTTGGAGTTTGTCCAGTAGTGGCATTATTTGATGTTGTTGTTGTTTAATGGCGGCTGCTGTTGCTGTTCCTCAGATGGGTACGGCTGGCAGTCCATTTCCAGCTCTATTTGCTGTTTTTGTTGTTGTTGTTGTTGTTGTTGTTGCTGTTGCTCTGGCTGCTGTTGATGCTCTTGCTCTGGCTGCTGTTGTTGTTGCTGCTGCTGCTGTTGTTGATGTTGTTGTTGTAGTTGCTGCTGTTGCTGTTGTTGACGCTGCCTAACCCTCATCTGCAGCCTCCTAGCGTATTCGCTTTTAAATTTTGGCGTTCTGAATGGGTAGTCCGTATCAGAAAAATCATCCTCCTCGGACTCATCCATCTCGCCACATCTGCGTTTCAATGGCGATTGCCATGAAACTATATTGGCTGAGGCTGCCATTGGTTGAGCTAGTTCGTGTGGCAGCAATGGTGGCACACTGGAGAGCCATCTCTGGACTCCAGATATTGTTGTTGCTAATTTATCTTGTGGCGACATTATAGCCATCGACTTTGAATCTGTTATTGCTGCTGCTGCGTCCAGCTTGCGACGAATGTGATCTGCGCCATGCGAATCCAGGCTGTGTCTAGTTTTTGGCGGCCTTTTAGACTGCTGTTGTTGTTGTTGTTGGACATTGATTGTCAGTTGTTCGTCTGTTATGGTCTCAATGTCTATGTAGTGGCTCTCACTTCCACTGATAATGTTGTGAAGTGAGACATTTGTGTCTAGATTTTTATTATTTGTAGCTGCTCTAGTGTGTATTGTGCTTGTGCTAGTGCTTGTGCTTGCGCTTGTGCTTGCGCGGGTATTTGCAATTGCGCTTGCGCACATATTTGTATTTGCTTGTAAGTTTACGTTAGTATTTGTGTGAGCTTTTGCAGCATCAGTCAAGTCAGTCGAATTTATGTGTGTGTGTGTGTGTGTATGTGTTGTTTAGTTCTGCCTTCTCTTTCACTGGCTGTGCGCGCGCGCTCTTCGGCTTCATTCGTTGCAGGTAAGTATTGTTCGTGTTAATGTTTGTGTTTGTGTGTATTTGTGTCTGTGCTTGGGCAAGTCTCTCTTAAATCTAGCTGAGCGAGTATGTTGGTGTTGGTGTTAGTGTTAGTGACTGTGGGTGTGAAACTTTCGAGTTTCGTTCTCTCGCCCTGCACTGCTTTGTTGGCGTGTGAATGTGTGTAAGCAGTGGACTTCTCGCTCGCACTGCTTGTATTGGTGTTGTTTTTAGGCTTTCTTTTGGACTTTCTTTTGGCGGCGGGAGCAACTGACGCCACTTTTGGCGCCGTTTTTTCTGGCGCCTTCTTGGGCGCCCAATTAGCCTATCCAAGGAGAATATCTCCTCCAACAATGCCATGCTGGCTTCATCGGCCGTTTCGTTAAAGAACGATGAGTTGGGCGCATCTGAATCTGTCAGGGACAGTACAGACACGATACACTCACCGTTTTCTAGTGTCTCAATTTCTGCCGCTGCTGCGGCTGATTGTCGGCGGCTCCTCTGTCCAGCTGGCTCGCTCATCCCAAATATCATCTCCATGGAGTCGTCTGGTTCGTAATTGGCTGTCATCTCTTGAATTCATTGAATTCGTTGCCTTCTTTTATGCGGCGAACTTTATTTGCAGTCACTTTAGTTACTGCTTGCTTCAATTGTTAATTAATTTGATTTTCACTTGTTCAATTTCCCATTTTTAGTAAATAACAAGATTTTTTAATAGCTTTAAGTAAACTTTAAGTAAACTTAACTAAAATTTTTTTCTACATTAATATATACAATAATTTTTTCTCTCTCTTTTTTGCAGCTATTTTAGGACTTGGTGTGGGGAATCGGCGGCTCTCATGGTGCATGGGCCTCCTTGACAGCTAGCTTCATGCGCACACACATACACATCCACATGCGTAGGCGGCAGCGTTCTATACTCGGGTAAGTATATTGTCAGGTTATGTTTATATTATTTTTTTCTTCTTTCTTTTTAATTGCTGGGCATCTGGAGGACTTCACTGGAGCATCTTGCGGCCATATCGTAGTCGCCCCTTGGTCAGGGCAGGCACCGCCAGGGAGTAGCTGTGTAAAGGTAAGTGTATGTATTATTAATGTGTGTTCGTATACTAATGTATATGAATTTCATTGGCGTCGCCGGTCTTCGTGGTCATCGTTGGACGTCTTCATCATCATCGTTAGACATCTCTTGGACGACGCCGGCGCTCATTGGTAAGTTATGGTGCTGCATTGGGCAGCTGTTTGGCGGTAAGTACGTTGTTTGAGTATTTATTTTTTATATATATATTTACTAATATATATTTGTTTGCCATGTCGCCGCATGTCATCCTGGATTTCTTTGGATGCCCTCATCATCATCATTGGACAACTCCTGGATGGCGTCCGTGATCATTGGTCAGTTGTGGTGCCGCCTTGGGCAGCTGTTTGGCGGCTGCAGCGCAGCCTCAGGTAAGTACGTTGTTTGAGTATTTTTTTTTTATATATATATTTACTAATATATATTTGTTTGCCATGTCGCCGCATGTCATCCTGGACTATTTTGGATGCCTTCATCATCATCGCCGGATGTCTCCTGGATGGCGTCGGTGATCATTGGTCAGGATTTGTGCCGCCTTGGGCGGCTGTATAGCTGATGGAGCGCTACCTCAGGTGAGTGGTTTGTATAGTATACTTATATGTATATTCTAATGTATATTTATGTTCTATATAATCACAGGTGAGTATGTAGGTGGCTCTGCACTCTATTGGTCTGTCTCCGTGTCCTCATCCAGAGCTATTTCCAGGTTAATTCTGAGGCTTTTTGGCCTTTCGTCTAGTATCGCCTCTTGGGAGATTGGTGGTGGTTGTAGTAGCGGTCCAGTCATGCGCATTGTATGTAGTGTTTGAGGTGTGTCTGGTGGCGGAGCTGGTGACAGTGTTGGTGTGGTAGAATCTTGTATTTCTATTGTTGCCAGCACTGTTGCTAGGTCGGTGGTCGCAGCAGGTGACAGTGATGACCATATTTGAATTATTGCCATTGCTGATGTCGATATCTGTGAGTTGTCCTGTTCCTCGTCATAGTCAGGAATAATTGCCTTCTTGACGCTTAGTGGTTGGCCTTGGACTATTGCTAATGCCCTCGGTCTGGAGAGTCCTCCAGTTGTGTAGGCCCTATTATAGAAGAACATTTGCATTTGGCTGAGCCTGTTTGGATGCTCAGGTCCTCGCTCTCGTTCACGTTTTGCCCGTAGTTCGGCTTGTTTAATTGCTTCTCTTCTTTCCACATCTTCTGCATCGAGGCGTAGTAATGTCGGCAGATGGTTTGAGTTGTTGATCCATTCAGATTGTGCGTTTGCCGTCTGTAGGGGCGGATGTGTTGTTGCAGTTGAGCCATATATCGTGGCCAGTGCATTCTTCGTGGAACATATGGGTCAAACATCAGTCCGCGTGCTTCGTGGTTGGTGTGGTTTGCTAATGAGTTAGCGAAGCGACTGCTTGCCAGTTCGAAAACTTCCTCAACCGTTTTAAGACCATATTTGCTCTCAAGAGTGGCATTGCGAGTGTACCATGAGGCACTCAGGGCATCTCTATTTATTTTATTTTTCGCACTTTTTACTCGCATAATATGGGTTGCAGCTGTCAGGGAGCCCCAGACTGGTAGTGCGTATTGCCAGATTGGCATGATTAGTTGCTTTATGATCGTTGCCTTGCAGTTTTTTGCCAGTTGGCTGTTGCGTCCGATTAGCCATTCCAGCTTAACTGCCCTTGTTTTGAGCTTCATCCTTAAGAGGTTAGTGTGCTGCTTCAATTTGAGTTTGCAATCCAATATGACGCCCAAGTATGTGTGTGAGGGTTTATGTGCTATAGATTGTGCCAAAGATTTTAGGTGTTATTTCCATTGCTCGTCTGTCAACATTTGTCAATGTGAACAGGACGTGGCTAGTCTTTGATGTGTTAAGGTTTATAGCCCATTTCTTTGCCCATTTTTCGAATTTGCTCAGGTAGTCATTGTTTCCGTTAATTTCTGTTATATAATTGTTTGCGGCGCACATTATGACAGTGTCGTTAGCAAATGTTGATAGCAGCATTTGCTTGTGGAGTATGTGTTGTAGGCTCTGATTGTCATTTTTGGTTGGGGGAGGGGGTAGAGGCATATCTGATGCGAAAATTGTGTGGAGGATTGGTCCCAGTACGCTTCCTTGTGGGACGCCAGCAGTGATTCTACCAGTCCTAGACGTGGTGTCATTACACTTGACAGCAAATGTCCTTCCTTTGATGTAGCTTTCTAAGATGTTATATAGTTGGAGTGGCAGCAGCTTGCATAATTTGAAAGGTAGGCCTTCATGCCATACTCTATCAAATGCTTCAGAAATATCTATGAATACTCCCGAGCAGAATTGCTTCTTTTCCTAGGCACGCAGTATGAATTGGGTCACTCTGGCCAGTTGCTGATCGGTGCCGTGTTCTCGTCTGAATCCAGATTGATGGGATGGCACAGTTTTTCAAACTCTTTAACTGCAAATAACCTCGTCAGCAGCAATTTTTCAAAGAGTTTGGCCAGTCCGGAGATTAGGCTGATTGGGAGGTAGGACTTGAGGTCCGAGTAGGATTTGCCAGGCTTGAGGATCAGCGTTATTACTGCATGTTTCCATGTGCTGGGGAAATTGCCAGTTCTGAGCATTGAATTAGATATTAGGAGGAGGTATAGTAGCCCTTTTTGTGGCAGTATTTTTATCAATCGGTTGTCGATTTTGTCATCCCCAGGAGCCTTGGTTTTTTCAAGCGCTGAAATGGCAGATTTTAGCTCTTCTATTGTTATTGGGCTAATTGGTCGCGGTTGGTGTTGTTGAGCTTGTTGTTGTTGCTGTCGTTTGCTACTTTTCAGCTGACTTAGTTCATCGACTATGATTGTTCGGTCCTCTATTGTGTTGGCAAACGCGGGTGCGAATCTTGACTCCACGTGAGTGGCAAACGCTTCGGCCTTTTCAGCCGGTGTTCGAGTCCATTTGATCTGTACGTCTTCTGGGTCAGATGGTGATATGACCTGCTGGCGTACAGGATTATTTGGCTGTGGCTGTACCTTAATCCTTTTGGTTAGGCGCCATAATTTGTTTATGCTGTAAGGGTCTTTGGCGTCAATGCCTTCGAATAATTTGTTTATATTTTGCCTCTTTAGTTTCTGTAGGGCTTTTCTGAGCCTATTCTGGGCCGCTCTGTATTGTGACTTTGCCTCCGGGGTGCGGGTGGCGTTCAGGATTATTTTACATCGTTGTGTCCATTCAAGCAAGGATTTAGTAGCATTGTCCAATACTGGTACCGGGTGACGCCAGCGGTGAGGTTGTCGGTTTGCGTTGCCCATTGTTTGTCTGGCCGCCTCTTGGATGTTCCTAAGAAACACATTTATAGCATCGTCAATGTCATCTTTGGATACTATGTCCGTGTTCAGATGAATTAGCCTCCCTAAGGAGTCCTGGAATTGCCTTGTCTTATTCTCTGGTATCCTTAGTGAGGGTGGGCCACCGCCTGGTCGCTCTGATGCCCTCTGGAATCGGCCAGTATGGAGATCTATGCGTAGTGGTAGATGGTCCGAATCTAGTTCTGTTGTGGATCGTATTTTCAGACGCATGCCATTCATTCACCATATACGGCAAAGTCAATAGCCGATGGTTGCTTCCGTCTATCGTAGGGGTAATGGGTGGCTCCCCCAGTTGCCAGCACATTGTAGCGTCTGTGTGACTGGATTGAGCTCAAAAGAGCTTTGCCTCTTTGGCAAGTGCGTGTGTTTCTCCTCCACGAGTACTTGGCGTTCCAGTCACCGCAGCCACAACTACTACATCTTCTGGTTTGTCTTTTGTATGTAGCAGCGCAACTGGAGAACTTTGAACATATGGCGTTCTGATGGTTTGGAGAGCAGCATGTCTGATGTCGGCTTTGACGAGAGTAGCTACCCCTCCACTCATGTTTGAGCTGGGGTTAGTGGCAGCATATGCTGTATAGCCGGGAATGTTGATGATATCGGAAGTTTGGGGAATCTTCGTCTCAGCTCTCATGAACAATTCCAATTTAGTTATTTTGTTGCGCACTCCACACGCGTTCCAGAAGGCCATTTTATATGCGATGCCATTCTTGGAGTTGTGTGTGTGCGCTTGGATGGCAGCCCGATGCTGATGGTGGTGCTGGTTGTCGTTGTGACTGGTGGTTGGAGATGAGTTATCTATTTCCTCTCTATACATTATTGTGTTCATTTGCTGTTGTGTTTTGCAGCTCGCTGTGCTGTTGCTGCTTATGTTGCTGTTGCTGGCCTATTTGGGGATCAACTGCATGAAGACTGTAAGCAGTTGCTCCATTTTTGTCTGCATTCTGCTGAACATGTCCATGTTCAATTTAATGGCTTGGTGCAACGACTCTGGAGCTGGGCCAGTAGTTGGCGACCAGTGCTTGCCAGAGGATGCCTCGTCACGCAGCTGCTGGTTTAGTTTAGCCAGGCGATTTTCTGCTGGACCCTGGTCTCCAATTGTTGCTTTGCTGCTGCATCCGTTGTTGTTGCTAGAGATGCTGTTAACGGTGTTGCTGGAGTTGCCTTTTTGGCCATTGTCGCCCAGATTTGGATTGGTGGCTGCTATACTCTTGATTGCGGGATGGCCTTTTCAGATGTTTACCCATTGGAGCATGGTTTCTACCTGTGATGGAGGCTGATGCAGCTCTTGCTCTGGGTTGTGTTGTTGGTGTCGCTGATGCGACGGTTTCTGTTGTTGGTGTTGGCCATCTTTGGCAACACCATTCTTTGTTGGTGACTTAAGACTGACGTTGCCTCGCACCACACTGCTATATGTTAGCTGACGATCGACCAAGCTGGTGTGAGGATGCCTTAGGGGAACTCTCTGCATCGAATTAGTTGTAGGTTTGTTTTTATACCCTGAACCCATTGAAAATGGGAAATAAGGGTATAATGTTTTTGTTGAAATGTATGTAACAGGCAGAAGGAGGCGTGGCAGACCCCATAAAGTATATATATTCTTGATCAGGGAGACAAGCCGAGTCGATTTAGCCCTGTCCGTCTGTCCGTCCGTCTGTCCATCTGTATGTCCGTATGTATGAACGCGTCGTTCTCAGAACCTATAAGAGCTAGAGCCTTGAAATTTTCTATGTAGGTCCGTGAGTAGCACGAAAAGATCGAGTTTGTTAAAAAAAAGTCGATAACTATTTTAGTTTTAATGTTATCGATTAAAAACATTATCGAATGTTAGTAATAAAATTATATCTCCCACGCCTTTATAGCTAGAGTCCCCAATTTTTTTTGTAAGTTTTATATTTATTTTATCTAATTTGGTTTTTGTTCAATTTTGGATACTAGTTCAAACTTTCCCCCAATATTTAAATTGAGGTTGGTTGCACTTAAAGCCAATAAATCAATGGGTTTACATTTTTAAAAATTGGAAAAAAATAATAAAAATATAATGAACATAAGCTGAAAATTTCATTCAAATCCATTAATTCGCGCAGAAGTTATTAAACAAAACATTTGGCCAATCGGCCAAACACGTGACCAGCAGCGCAAAACAAATGGTTTTCCTATACATGTGCACACATACACACATACACATTAAGCTGCGTGCATGTAGCGAATTCTAACACCCGCAAGTTTTAGTGTACATATTTCCAATAGATGGCGCCATGATTTTCGAATTATCAGCTGTTCAATTGAATCGAAACATGGATGGCACTATTCTATCGAACCATATATGGCGCTATTGGCTAAACAATTGAAATTGAATTGAATTTAGTTTTCTGTGCGTTTATACAAAATGCTAATTATGCAGTATTTTTAAAAACGCAGATAGCGCGGGGTTTAGGGTAGCTCCTAGTCGGGACCCCCGACTAGAGTTTTCTTGCTTGTTTTTATTTATTTTTATTTATTTGTCATGTTGTCGCCGATCTTTCTGGACATCGTCATATTGATCGCTGGACTTTTCTTGGGCATCTTCCTTGGCCCTTGGTCAAGTGCTGCTCCGGTTTGGGCAGTTGAGTTCCGGCTGCAGTGCAGCCTCAGGAAGTGGTAAGTTTGTGTTAGCCGTTTGTTTACATTATTTTAATTTTAATTTCTTTCAGCATATTGCAGGTGGCCGAATACCAGGCCACTCTACTGCCCCGAGCGATCAGGCTGTTGCTGGCGAATCAATGGCGCCAGCTGCAAAAAAGTATTAAACAGCTGGTCCATTTTCGCCTCCATACGGCTGAACATTACTATGTTCAGCACGAGAGCCTTCAGCATCTGATCGCTCGGTGCTGATTCGTCTTCGTGGATCTGGTGTCGGCCTCCATTGTTGGCAGTCCTCAGCTGCTGGTGGAACTCAGCCAAATGCCTCTCGGCAGGATTTCGGCTGCATATTGGCGTCGCTGTTACTGATGCCAATTGTGGATCCGGCGCTTGTTGACGCCTATCCCTTTCCAGTGCATCGCGAATTTGCTGCTGGCAGATTGCTCGATGCTGCGCCAATTCTTCATGGATGTTGCTGTTCGTGGCCGATGCTCTCCTGGCCGAGGCTCGCTTGCGCTGGGGCTTACGCTCCTTTCCAGCATTTCGAGTTCGGTCGAAGAGGGCCATTTTATATGGCTTATAAGACGTTTTCGTCCTATTAGCAGCAGCAGCTGCAGCACGAGCTGGGGACTCGATCCTCGCCGAGGAAGGCTGTTGTTGTTGTTACCGCTGCTGTGTTTGCTGCTGTTGATGGCGGCCATTGTCTTGACCAGATGGTGCCTTTACTGGCGTTTTATGGTTGCTCTCGCCACGCACTATACGGCTATATGTTAGCTCATGCTTAGCCGTGCTGCAGTGTAATTTATTTTTAGTTGTACTATTATTTTTAATATTAGCATTAGCAACATTTTGTAGATGTCTTTGTTGTTGTAGTATTTTCTGTTGGTTAATGTCAATAAAGCCATTTTTAATTGTTTGTTTCTGTTGTTTTTATACCCTGCGCCCATTGAAAATGGGAAATCAGGGTATAATGTTTTTGTTGAAATGTATGTAACAGGCAGAAGGAGGCGTGGCAGACCCCATAAAGTATATATATTCTTGATCAGGATGACAAGCCGAGTTGATATAGCCATGTCCGTCTGTCCGTCTGTCCGTCTGTCCGTATGTATGAACGCGTCGTTCTCAGAACCTACAAGAGCTAGAGACTTGAAATTTTTTATGTAGGTTCCTGTATAGCACGAAAAGATCGAGTTTGTTTCAGAAATTCGATAACTTTTATCGTTTTATTGTTATCGATTAAAAACGAAAATCTAAATTAAGCAATAAAATTCTATATAATTCATCTTTCTAGATAGAGTCTTCAAATTTTGCATTTAGTGTTATGTGAGCCTTACGCAATTTCGGTTTTTGTTAAATTTTGGGTGCCACGCCCCTTCGCCTCAAATTTGTAACTCCCGTATATCAAATACTAGAGACTTGTGCTTTGGCACATACATTCATATGGAGGACATGATCACGCCCAACAAGTTTGATCAAAATCGTTCGTCTAGAAAAAAGTTATTAAACATTTAATTTCCCATAACATTGCCATGCAAAGCAGCCAAAGAACAGCTGACCCAACGACTTGCGCTTGTGTATGCGTGCGCCTGTGTATGTGTGTGTGTATGTTTTGCTTGTAATGAACGTACATATGCATGTGTATATAAAAGAAATGAAGAATGCTTGGAATAGCGGATCTTCGCAGGGTTCAGGGTATACCCTAGTCGAGCGGTCTCGACTAGAGTTTTCTTACTTGTTTATTTTGTATTTGCGCCTGTCGCTGCTTCCGTCTCAGCTGCTTTAGCTCCTTAGCAGCTTTATAAGATTGCAGCCTGGACCGGGCTTTTTGTAGACAGGACAGCCCTTACAGCTGCTAATATGCTCGGCACAGCAATTAGCGCATTTAGGGGCTGCCTGTCTAGATTTAGTGCAGGCGGTCGAAGCGTGCTCTTCTGCACACTTCATACATCTAAATTGCAGCCTACAATAGTTTTCGTGTGCCCAAATGCCTGACAGCGATGGCATTGCGGAGGATCGATCGGCTTAGCTAGCCTCTCGACCCTCACTGCCTGCCCGCTTAGCTCTGTGAGCTCCAGGATGCGGGTATGGCTGCCATCCATTTTGGGCTGCAACTCCACCTCGAACACGTTCACAGGTTTGCCCGTGAAACGTTTCTTTACGTTTTTAACGTAACGTATCTCATTCCCGAGATCTATTAGCCGAGCCTTAAGCCATTCACAGGGGTAGAGTGGTGAATGTGCTTAATGCACACCCTATACCCCTCTGGCTGCGCTGTTGGTGTGTATGCAAGTGGGTGCCATCTTTATTTAAAGTCTCCATGATGGCCTCGTATGTTTGCATATTATCGCATTCTATACGCAGACCATCATTAGACATTGTTCTTGTGATGAATTTCCCAACTGCTGGATTGCTTTGCAGCTTATCCAGCAGTGGTACTATTTGCGGCACGGGTGGCAGAAAAACAAAAGGCACTTTAGTTTTAACTTTAATGGCTTTATTGTTATCTTTTGCGGCTGCTGTTGCTGCTCTTCAGCTGGGCATGGCAGGCAATCCATTTGCTGCTCAATTTCTTGCTGTTGTTGTTGCTCTGGCTGCTCTGGCTGCTCTGGCTGCTCTGGCTGCTGTTGTTGTTGCTGCAGCTGTTGCTCTGGCTGCTGTTGTTGTTGTTGTTGCTGCTGCTGCTGTAGCTGTAGCTGCTGTTGCTGCAGCCTCTGCTTGACTCTC
This sequence comes from Drosophila mercatorum, assembly GCA_961210405.1. NCBI lineage: Eukaryota > Metazoa > Arthropoda > Insecta > Diptera > Drosophilidae > Drosophila > Drosophila mercatorum. The sequence continues at coordinate 126,328 of CAUIUS010000036.1, read as the reverse complement.
ATCTGCAGCCTCTTGGCGTAATCGCTTTTGAATTGTGGCGTTTGGAATGGCGAGTCCGGGTCAGAAAGATCTTCTTCCTCGGAATCGTCCATTTCGCCACATCTACGCTTCAATGGCGATTGCCATGAAGCTGAATTTGCTGAAGCTGCCATTGCTTGTGGCAGTTCGTAGGGGAGCAATGGTGGCACCTGAGAAAGCCACCTTTGTACTTCAGATGTATTTAAATTTAAATTTAAGTTAGAATTTAAATTAATGCTACTCGTTGCCATAATTGGCATTGCGCTTGCGCTTACGCTCGTATTTGTAGTTGCTTTTGTGTTTGTATCTGTATTAGTGATCATTGTGAGCGCGTTCGTCATTACGTTTTCTTTGGTATTTGTATTGGCGCTCTTAATTGCGTTCGTCAGTGTATCGGCAGTCTTTACGTTTGTATTTGTATTTGTCTTTGCGTTTGCAGCGTCAGTCAAGAGAGTGTTTCTGTATGTATATGTGTGGTTTAGTGCTGCTGCCTTATCTCTCTTATTTAGTCTTTGATCTATTTGTAGTGGCTGTGTATGTGTGTGCGCGCTGTTTGGCTTCATGCGATGCATATAAGTATTTGTGTAGGCTTTTATTTGCGTTTGTTGTTGAGGCTGTGCAAGTGCGCTCTCTGGCTGCCCTGCATGTCGTGAGGCCTCTCTTAATGATAGCTGAGGCTGGGCTAGTGTGTTAGTGTGAGTCAGCGGAAGGGAATTTCTAGAGGTGGCTGCCTCTCTTTGACACTTCCTGTGTGTTGGTGAGAGTGACTTTTCACCACTTTCTCCCTCCTTTTTGTGGCGCCTGACGCTACTTTTGGCGCCTTTTCTGGCGCTTTTATCGGCGCCTTCTGGGGACCCTTAAGTAGCCTCTCTAAGGATACCATCTCCTCCAGCAATGCCAGGTCGGCCGTTGTGTCGACGGGGGGATCGAATCGTCTGGATCAGACAGTATGGATACGATACACCGCTCTCCAATGTCTCAGCTTCAGCCGCGGCAGCGGCTCCTCTGGCCAGTGGGCTCGCTCATCCCAAGTAGCAGTTCCATGGAGTCGTCAGAATTATAGTTGGCTGCCATCATATAGTTGTTGTCTGCTTTTATGCGTCACAAAAAATCCAGTCACCAGTATATGTTCGCCAGTATATATATAAAATATATATATATTTATTCACTTTTTGTTTAAAAATTGTTTTTTTTTTTTTTTAATTTATTGGCTTCACTTTGAATTTTTATTTTATATTTTATATGTTTCCCATTTAGAATTAATAAGAAAATTTATTTGCTTTTTATTCACTTTAATTTTATTTCAATAGAGTCTGTCTCGGTGTACAATGCGGTGTTCGCGATTGAAATGTGTTGGAGGAGTGGCGCAGCGCAACACCACCTCCGGCCTCGAGCGCTGGGTTATAGATTATGTTAAATCCGACCGATTACTCTAGGGTTTGAGCAACTTCTCTCGGTTTTGTTGTCGCGTAACGTATTGTGTTGTTGGCGCCTTCGTTACTTGTGCCGGTCTGGCATCTCAGGCTTGGTGGTAGATATTTTATCGATAAGCCATCTCAGGACTCCAGATATTGTTGTTGCTAATTTAGCTTGTGGCGACATTATAGCCATCGACTTTGAATCTGTTATTGCTGCTGCTGCGTCCAGCTTGCGACGAATGTGATCTGCGCCATGCGAATCCAGGCTGTGTCTAGTTTTTGGCGGCCTTTTAGACTGCTGTTGTTGTTGTTGTTGGACATTGATTGTCAAATGTTCGTCTGTTATGGTCTCAATGTCTATGTAGTGGCTCTCACTTCCACTGGTAATGTTGTGAAGTGAGACATTTGTGTTTAGATTTGTATTATTTGTTGCTGCTCTAGTGTGTATTGGGCTTGTGCTAGTGCTTGTGCTTGCGCTTGTGCTTGCGCGGGTATTTGCAATTGCGCTTGCGCACATATTTGTATTTGCTTGTAACACAAGTTGTATTTGTGTGAGCTATTGCAGCATCAGTCAAGTCAGCCGAATTTATGTGTGTGTGTGTGTGTGTATGTGTTGTTTAGTTCTGCCTTCTCTTTCAGTGGCTGTGCGCGCGGGCCTTCGGCTTCATTCGTTGCAGGTAAGTATTGTTCGTGTTAATGTTTGTGTTTGTGTGTATTTGTGTCTGTGCTTGGGCAAGTGCGCGCTCTCTTAAATCTAGCTGAGCGAGCATGTTGGTGTTGGTGTTACAAGCACTGCTTGTATTGGTGTTGTTCTTAGGCTTTCTTTTGGACTTTCTTTTGGCGGCGGTAGCAACTGACGCCACTTTTGGCGCCGTTTTTTCTGGCGCCTTCTTGAGGCCCCCAATTAGAATATCCAAGGAGAATATCTCCTCCAACAATGCCATGCTGCCTTCATCGGCCGTTTCGTTAAAGAACGATGAGTTGGACGCATCTGAATCTGTCAGGGACAGTACAGACACGATACACTCACCGTTTTCTAGTGTCTCAATTTCTGCCGCTGCTGCGGCTGATTGTCGGCGGCTCCTCTGTTCAGCTGGCTCGCTCATCCCGAGTATCATCTCCATGGAGTCGTCTAGTTCGTAATTGACTGTCATTTCTTGAATTCATTGAATTCGTTGCCTTCTTTTATGCGGCGAACTTTATTTGCAGTCACTTGTGGTTAAAACACTTTATGCACTTGCTTGCTTCAATTGTTAATTGATTTGATTTTCACTTGTTTAATTTCCCATTTTTAGTAAATAACAAGATTTTTAATAGCTTTAAGTTTTAAATCACTTTATTTTAATTTTCAAGATTTTTTTCTCTCGTTTGTATGTTTGGTGAGGCCTGTCGGTGGCGCTCACGGTTGGATTGCGGCGGTGGGTATAGCGCACTCCACCTCCGGCCTCGAGCGCTGCGCTTGCGATTCGACAAGGGATTGAATCGGGCGCTGGGCGAACGATGATCACAGGTCCGAATGATTACTCTTCGTGTTTTTGAGCAACTGGTCTCGGCCTTTAAATGGTGTAATTTTGTTTGTTGTTGGCGCCTTCGTTACATGGGTTGTGGCGTTCGACTATTCATAGGTATAATGGCGTGACAGCTGTTGTTCGAGTTGTTCGAGTTGGCAGCTGCCATGGGGGAGGGGGGTTGGCTGGAGGTGTGGACGGTAACAATAACAGTGACTTAATTACTAACAATAAATAATCTTAACTAAAATTTTTTTCTACATTAATATATACAATAATTTTTTTTCTCTCTTTTTTGCAGCTATTTTAGGACTTGGTGTGGGGAATCGGCGGCTCTCATGGTGCATGGGCCTCCTTGCCAGCTAGCTTCAGGCGCACACACATAGACATCCACATGCGTAAGTATGCACCTGTCGCAATCCTCAGCTTTGGTTGAAGAAAATTGTAATCTTCTTCTTTTCTTTGCAGCCTCCGAACATCTCTGGACATCACTGGGCTTTGGAGGTGCGCCCTCTGGAGCAGATCATGGGCCGCCGTGTGGCGGCAGCGATCTATACTCGGGTAAGTATATTGTCAGGTTATGTTTATAATATTATTTATTTATTTTTTTTCTTTCTTTTTAGTTGCTGGGCATCTGGAGGACTTCACTGGAGCATCTGGAGGGCATCGATGGACATCTTGCGGCCATATCGTAGTCGCCCCTTGGTCAGGGCAGGCACCGCCAGGGAGTAGCTGTGTAAAGGTAAGTGTATGTATTATTAATGTGTGTTCATATACTAATGTATATGGATTTCATTGGCGTCGTCGGTGTTCGTGGTCATCGTTGGACGTCTTCATCATCATCGTAAGACATCTCTTGGACGACGCCGGTGGTTTTTGGTGAGTTTTGGTGCTGCCTTGGGCAGCTGTTTGGCGGCTGCAGCGCAGCCTCAGGTAAGTGTAGTGTTTGTGTGGGGTTTTTGTTTAATTTTTACTAATTTGTATTTGTTTTCCATGTCGCCGTATTTCATCCTGGACTATTTTGGATGCCTTCATCATAATCGTTGGACATTTCCTGGATGGCGTCCGTGATCATTGGTCAGTTGTGGTGCCGCCTTGGACGGCTGTTTGGCGGCAGCAGCGAATCCTCGGGTGAGTATTTTGTTTGTGTTTATTTGTGTACATATATTAATTCATATTTATTTATTTTCTATGTTATTGGCTATCATTATGGACTTTATTGTACATCAGGCGCTTCATTGGGCATCTCTTGGGCAGCGTCTGTGCCCATTGGTCAGGTGGAGTGTCGCATATAAACAGTGCAGCCTCAAGGTATGCAATTGAATTTATTATTTGCTTTTTTTTGTTTATTTTATTTAAGTGTAGAACCTGTACAAACAAAACTTAGTACTATAACAACACATGACTTATATATATATACGGGCCAAACCTCAGTCGTATTGTGAGGAACTGAAGATTAATTAGTTATAGGTTTAAGGTGTTCCCAGCGTTTTGGCAAAGCCTTGCCGTTTAAGTCTTCTTAGGGGTCTGGCAGGGACTAGACCCCTTGCAAGTAGGCTTCGGTGTCGTTGCAACCTATCTGAGTATCGGCTTGTATGTCTGCCTATCTGCTCTTCAACAGTAGGCAGCTTGAGGTCTCTATGGAGTGTAGAACCGCGTATATACCAGGGGAGTTAGTTATTTGTCGAAGCACTCGGTTCTGCAGTACCTGTATCCGTTTGTAGTTGGATTTGGCAGCAATCCCCAGATTTGCACTCCATAGAGCCATATCGGCACAATGCATTGCACGTATACAGCTCTCTTACATATCAGCGGCAAGGTGCTCTTTTTATTGTTGAGCCATCGCAGTTGTTGCAGTCTGTGGCGACATTTTTCACCGCAGCTTTAAGGTGCGGCCCAAAGGTGAGACGCTTGTCCAGTGTGATGCCAAGATATTTCGCCTGCGCTGGTTGCGGTAGGGTTACTCCTCCAGCTGGATTGGGGGGGGGGGTATGCATTATCAGCCTTTTTAGGGTGAAGCAGGGGTTTAATGTTTTTAGCGGATTGATTTTCATATTCCACCGCTTGCACCAATCAGTGAGAGTATCAAGATACCTCTGTAGTCCTGTACTTGCTTCATCGTGACTGTTGGAGCTGTAGATGACTGCAACATCATCAGCATAAGTGGCAATGACAGCTTTCGAGGGAGCGTCCATATGTTGAGAGGACGGCCTAGGTATGTCTGCCGTATACAAGGAGAACAGTAGCGGACCAAGAACACTGCCCTGCGGCACTCCTGCTCTCATAGAGTATGTGGACGATAGTGTATAATTTACCTTTACTTTAATCTGTATCATTTACCTTTACACCAATCTGTGAACTTGCTCCACTGTGCCGTGCCCCTCCCGAAATCCAAATTGGTGATCCGGTAAGATATTGGATTGTCTTATTATGACATTAATTCGTTTAGCAATGGTCCTCTCCCATAATTTAGACAGGGAGGGCAATAGACTTATAGGCCAATAAGACTCTGGATCCTCTTCCGGTTTGCCTGGCTTATGAATCATCAAGATTGCAGCTATTTTCCATTGTCTAGGGAAAACTTAAAGCCTGATGATGGCATTAAAGATTAGTACAATGTACAGTACCGCTCTTATAGACAAGGCCTTCAGCGTAGCATTGCAAATCTTGTCTATTCCAGCATCTACAACAACAACATCAACAACAGCAGCAGCTGCAACAACAACAGCAGCCAGAGCAACAGCAGCCAGAGCAACAGCAGCAGCAACAACAACAGCAGACAGAGCAACAGCAGCAGCAACAACAACAGCAGCCAGAGCAAGAGCAGCAACAGCAGCAACAACAACAACAGCAGCAGCAACAGCAAATAGAGCTGGAAATGGACTGCCAGCCGTGCCCATCTGAGGAACAGCAACAGCAGCCGCCATTAAACAACAACAACATCAAAACTAAAACTAAAGCCAAAGTGCCAATGGTATTTCTGCCACTTGTGCCGCAAATAATGCCACTACTGGACAAACTCCAAAGTAATCCAGCAGTAGGCAAATTTAGAACCCGTACGATGGCAAATGATGGTCTCCGTGTGGAGTGCGACAGCATATCCACCTATGAGGCCATCATGGCGTCATTGAATGAAGACGGCACTCAACTCCACACCCACCAACAGCGCAGCCAGAGGGGGTATAGGCTGTGCATTAAGCACATCCACCACTCGACCCCCAGTGAATGGCTTAAGGCGCGCCTAAATGAACTTGGCTATGAGGCAAAATATGTACGAAACATAAAAAAGCGTTTCACTGCCACATGCAACTACTGCAATTAACCGAGCTAAGCGGACAGGCAGTGAGGGTCGAGAGGCAGGCCAAGCCAATCGACCCTCCCCAATGTCATCTCTGCCAGGCATTTGGCCATACAAAAAATTACTGTAGGCGCCAATTTAAATGCATGAAATGTGCAGATGACCATGCTACGACAGCTTGCACTAAACCTAGGCAGGCAGCCCCGAAATGCGCTAATTGCTGTGGCGAGCATATTAGCAGCTATAAGGGCTGTCCTGCCTACAAGGAGGCTAGGTCCAAGCTACAGTCGTATAAGACTGCCAAAGAGCTGAAACAGATGAGGCAGAAACAGCGGCAGACGCAAATAAATAACAAAAATAAACATAAACAAGCAATCACAGAGGACTTTATTGTAAACAAGCAACAAAAAGTACATCAATTAGGACATCTAAAGAATGTGGAAAATTCTTACAATAACAACAATAATAATAAAACTAAAACTAATCAAAACTAATCGTCACTCCAGCACGGCTAAGCATCAGCCAATGTTTAGTCATAAGGTGAGTGACGATATCAGCCACATAACGCCAGTTAGGGCATCTACTGGCCAAGCTAATGGCCGTCATAACCATCATCAATAGCAGCAAAAGCAGCAGCGGCACCAGACCCCTATACGTGGTACAGTTGCTGCTGCAAACAGACTGAAGGCGATGACGTATAAGCCATACAAGATGGCTTTCTTTGGGCGGACCCGCAACGTTGACAAGGAAAGGCACAAATCCCAGCGCAAGCGAGCCTCGACCGAGAGAGCATCGCCCATCGGCAGCATCAATATGCGCGAGGAAAACGCGCAGCATTTAGCTTTATCTATACGTGATGCACTGGCAAGGAATAGGCTGAAACAGTCGCCCGATCCTCCAGTGGCACCAGTAGCAGCAACGCCGAATAGGAGACGCAATCCTGCTGCCAATGATGATGGCCAACATCAGGCTCCGGATTTCCCAGATGACCAGATCCTGAAGGCTCTCGAGCTGAACGTCACCATGTTCAGCCGTATGGAGGCGAAAATGGACCAGTTGTTCAATTGCTTTCTGCAACTAGCTCCATTGATTCGCCAGCAACAGCCTGGCCATCTGGAGCAGTAGTGGAGCCGGACAGATGGCCACCTGCAAATACATAACAATCCATTAATAACATGTTAGCAAATAATAAATTCAATTGCATACCTTGAGGCTGCACTGTTTAAATGCGACACTCCACCTGACCAATGGGCACAGACGCTGCCCGAGAGATGCACAATGATGCACCTAGTGATGTACAGTAAAGTCCATAATAATAACCAATAACATAGAAAATAAATAAATATGAATTAATATATGGACACAAATAAACACAAACAAAATACTTACCTGAGGCTGCGCTGCAGGCCAAACAGCTGCCCAAGGCAGCACCATAACTTACCAAAGAGCGCCGGCGTCGTCCAAGAGATGTCTTACGATGATGAAGACGTCCAACGATGACCACGAACACCGGCGACGCCAATGAAATCCATATACATTAGTATATGAACACACATTAATAATACATACACTTACATTTACACAGCTACTCCCTGGCGAAGCTGCCCTGACCAAGGGGCGACTACGATATGGCCGCAAGATGTCCATCGATGCCCTCCAGATGCTCCAGTGAAGTCCTCCAGATGCCCAGCAACTAAAAAGAAAGAAAAAAATAAATAAATAATATTATAAACATAACCTGACAATATACTTACCCGAGTATAGATCGCTGCCGCCACACGGCGGCCCATGAATGCGCCGATCTGCTCCAGAGGGCGCACCTCCAAAGCCCAGTGATGTCCATAGATGTTTGGAGGCTGCAAAGAAAAGAAGAAGATTAAAATGTTCTTCAACCAAAGCTGAGGATAGCGACAGGTGCATACTTACGCATGTGGATGTCTATGTGTGTGCGCCTGAAGCTAGCTGGCAAGGAGGCCCATGCACCATGAGAGCCGCCGATTCCCCACACCAAGTCCTAAAACAGCTGCAAAAAGAGAGAAAAAAATTATTGTATATATTAACGTAAAAAAATTTTTAGTTAAGTTTACTTATTGTTAGTAATTAAGTCACTGTTATTGTTACTGTTCACACCGCCGCTATACCCCCGCCGCATCCAACCGTGAGCCCCGCTGACAGGCCTCACCAAGCATACACACGAGAGAAAATAAATCTTGAAAATTAAAATAAAGTGGTTTAAAACTTAAAGCTATTAAAAAATCTTGTTATTTACTAAAAATGGGAAATTGAACAAGTGAAAATTAAATCAGTTAACAATTGAAGCAAGCAAGTGCATAAAGTGTTTTAACCACAAGTGACTGCAAATAAAGTTCGCCGCATAAAGAAGGCAACGAATTCAATGAATTCAAGAAATGACAGTCAATTACGAACTAGACGACTCCATGGAGATGATACTCGGGATGAGCGAGCCAGCTGAACAGAGGAGCCGCCGACAATCAGCCGCAGCAGCGGCAGAAATTGAGACACTAGAAAACGGTGAGTGTATCGTGTCTGTACTGTCCCTGACAGATTCAGATGCGCCCAACTCATCGTTCTTTAACGAAACGGCCGATGAAGCCAGCATGGCATTGTTGGAGGAGATATTCTCCTTGGTTGCTGCCGCCGCCAAAAGAAAGTCCAAAAGAAAGCCTAAAAACAACACCAATACAAGCAGTGCGAGCGAGAAAACCACTGTTCGCACGCCAACAAAGCAGTGCAGGGCGAGAGAACGAAACTCGAAAGTTTCACACCCACAGTCACTAACACTAACACCAACACCAACATGCTCGCTCAGCTACATAGATTTAAGAGAGCGCGAGTTATGTAGTCTAAGTGCTGCTTCCCAGTCTCTGCCTACTTTAACATTGAGAGAGAAAAAGCTCGATCTGTATGTTAACTACTCAAAAGCTCTCTCGAGCAGTAGAAAGCTCTCGAGATCACTTTTGAGGTGCATGTCGAGAAGAAAAGAACGTGAAGTGGAATAAATACTTTTATTTAAGTTAAAAACACTAGGAACATTATTTATAAATAATTGAGTGTTAGCGAAACCGTGTTAACAAAACTGGCGCAGCCGACGGAGTAACTAAAAACATTAAAATACTCACTTAAGTGCAGTTTTAAACGAATTTGTGCTTGTACGCAGTTCTATACATATCTACCTTGTGCTAAAGACACATAACCTGAAAAGTCACGAAAAAACTTGCCAGCATTTGCAACCGTATTCATCTCTGTATGTATGTGTGAATGTGTGAATGTGCAATCAGTGAACTTATTCTGTTCACAATTGGTTCGATGACAAGTTCAGAAGAACATTTGGCATCGATTGGCGACGAAAACTAACAGAACTAATTCTGTTAGCATATTATAAGATCTAAAGAACTCAACGGCTATTCATTCTTTGATAGCGATGGCAAACGACTTTACTTTATCGCTTGGGGATATTCTTAAGGATGCCCACCACATTCACGAGTACAGAGGAGACAACTCAAGGGCTCTATCATCATTTATTCGTGAAGTGGATATGATATTTTCATTATTACCTCCCACATCTCCCGCAGGAGTCTACGTCTTTCGCCGTGTCATCCTCAATAAAATTCAAGGCGAAGCTCTACATGTTGTAAGAACCATCGAGAATTCCGAGCCGTCATGGAAAGACATTAAGACGATTCACATTCGGAATTTTGGCATAAAGGAGTCTTATAATAAACTTTACCAAGAGGCGTTTATGCTAAGTAACAAAAACAATATCACAGAATATTTTAAGTCTTTAAGAAGTATAATGTGTAAAATTAATGAAAAATATGAATATGATAATGTAAAGCATCCTGAGTTTAGTCCCAAAAATGTCGAAGATACTATGTTAAGAACATTCTTGAAAAATATCGATGTAAATTTAGCTTCAGTCGTAATTAATAGAAATGTTAAAAACTTAGGAGAAGCTTTCGATTTATTAGAAACCGAAGGCCTCATTAGAACTCAAAATCTTAAACCAAAATTTTCACAAAATAATAATACATATAATCAAAAAGACCGATTCTACATACCAAATTATAATAATCAAGATAACAATGCAAAACACAACAGCAATGTCCAAAATGTAAAAGCAAATTCAGGAAACTTTCGATCAGGAACACAAAATTTAAATTCAAATCAGAACTATACAAATCAACAAAGTCATGTGTCAAAAATGGAAATTGATCATGTCGAAGCAGATAGAGCTCATTGTAGCCAATTTAAAAATGATAATCAAAATCAAAACATCACTCATGAATCTGAGTCTGAGCAAAAGAACTGTTCTTGCCATGCAAATTTTCATACAATTGCTCGAAAAATCACTTCCTTGATTAAGTTAACTTTAAACAATGAAATGATCACTGCCTTGATTGATACTGGTTCAACAACTTCCATATTAGATAGGAATAAATTGTTACAATATCCTCGAAGAACTTCGTGTCACCCAATATCATTTTCATCTCTTAATTCAAAATCGTTAATAACGCAAGAAATTATAACTGATTTGCCTCTTGAATTTAAAGAAGATGCAACAATGAGTTGGAAATTGACAACATTTGATAACAAATCATTCGATGCTATTATAGGTCAAAACATTCTTAAACCATTAAATGCTCTTATTGATTTCTACCACAATACAATTACGATTAATAATAATACTATTCAATTTCAAAATACTTCACCATACTCTGATGAGGCAAATCAAATTAAATCAATCAAAATAGATGATAGAACACAGAAAATTCTTTTAATGATTTAAATCAAGAAGAAAGCAATGCTCTAACAAAAATTTTAAGTAGATTTAAAACATTAATATTTCTTGAAGGTCAGTGTCTTAGCAATACGAACATTATTGAACATCAGATAAAAACAGTAGTGGATAAACCCTTATATTGTAAGATTTATAGATATCCTCAAATACATGAGCAAGAAATATATAAAGAAATTGAAGAAATGCTACAACAGGGAATAATACGTAAAAGCAATTCCCATATAATGCCCCTTATGGCTCGTACCCAAAAAGCTGATAACAGTGGAGAAAAAAAATGGCGTATAGTTATTGATTACCGCAAATTGAATGAAAACACAGTAGACGATAAGTTTCCTATCCCCAATATAGAAAGTATACTGGATAAGTTAGGAAGAGCGCAATATTTTTCTACTATAGATCTAGCGAAAGGCTTTCACCAAATTCTCGGTCAAGGACAAGATAGGGAAAAGACAGCGTTTTCTACCCCCACGGGCATTACGAGTTTAATCGAATGCCATTTGGGCTCAAAAATGCTCCTGCCACTTTCCAACGTCTCATAAACACAGTTTTAAAAGAAGAAATAAATAGAATTTGTGTCGTCTATCTTGATGACGTTCTTATTTTTTCCACTAGTTTTTCAGAACATGTTGGCCATATTCACACAATCTTTAAAAAACTTTCTGAAGCAAACCTTAAGATTCAAATTAACAAATGCAATTTCTTCTCAAAAGAAACTCAGTTTTTGGGTCATGTTTTAACCCCCGAAGGAGTTAGGCCTAACCCAACAAAAGTTAACAGCATTCTTCAGATTAAAATTCCGAGAAATGTTAAACAAATTAGAGCTTTTCTAGGAATCACCGGGTATTATAGAAAGTTCATAAAAGATTTTTCTCAAGTAGCTTATCCATTGATTAAATGCCTTAAAAAGGATGCTAAGATCGATGTTAATGAACCCAACTTCATGATTGCATTTGACAAATTAAAAAGAATCATAACTGAGGCACCGGTACTTAAGTATCCGGATTTCAAAAAGAAATTTCAGCTTATTACTGACGCTAGCAACATAGCTTTAGGTGCTGTTTTGCAACAGGATGGTCATCCTATTTGTTATGCAAGTCGTACATTAAATGACCATGAGAAAAACTATTCTTCTATACAAAAGGAATTACTAGCTATAGTGTGGGCAACAGCTTATTTCCGCCCATATCTCTATGGAGTCAAATTCGACATTTTGTCCGACCACCAACCACTTAAGTGGCTGCTAATTAAATATAATGGAAAAGAACTTAATGAAACACTTTATAGATGGCTTGTGAAGCTTAGCGAATTTAATATAAACGTATCATACATTAAAGGAAAGAATAACCAGGTAGCTGATTTTTAAGCCGAATAAGCAACGACGAAATTTGTGCCGTAAACATAACTAAATCTTGTAACTCTTTAGAAAACAATGTTGATGATATTAGTACCCAACATACACAAGCCGAAGACTTTGTGGACACACCTATTTTAGGCTGCTTAGAAACAGTTGTTAATAGATTTAAAATACAAATCATTCTAACAGATAAAAAAACTACGGAGTTTGAATATAAGAATAAAAATAAGAAAATTTATTTAAATTTAAATGATCTTGAAAATGGAATGGAAGAAATTTTGAAGAATCATATCATAAAAGGCAAAGTAGGAATATTCAGTGAATATAACGACCACCGCTACAATAAATTTCAAAACAAAATCATCCAAATTTTCGAAGGCAATAAAAATGTTAAATTTGTCAAATGCTCATTTCACGCAAAAGACATTGAAAACCAAGAAGATGTGTATAAAGAAATTGAACGATTCCATATATATATTACACTGGTCATTCAGGTATAAATGAAAATTACCAAAGTTTAAAGAAGATTATTTACTTTCCAAAACTTCAACATTACATCCAAAAGTATATCAACAATTGTGAAATTTGTAATCGGTGTAAATATGATAGAAACCCGGTAAAAGAAAAATTTAAATATACGGAAACACCAACTGATATAAGAAAAATTGTTCATATGGACATCTACACAAATTCAAAATGTAATTTCCTAACTTTTATTGACCGATTTTCCAAATTTGCTACTGCCTTCTACCTTGAGGATCGCAATAATCAAACTATAATCGAAAAAATGCGCTTGTACAAATCCCAAAGAGGAAGCTTTGAAAAATTAATAACTGATAATGAATTTAATAGTGTAAATATAAAAGAATATTTAAGAAATGAGAATATAGAAGTTCATTTTGTGAAACCGAACAGCCACACTGGCAATGCAGACGTCGAAAGATTCCATAACACTCTAACAGAAAAAATAAGAATTATATACCTTGAAAACAAAGATCTATGAATCAAAGATAAAGTTAGTAAAGCTATAGAATATTATAATAACAGCTATCACTCAACAATACAAGATACGCCAATGAATATTAAATATGGAAACTGTGACAAAAAATTATACATAATAACATTATAAATTATAAGAAACATTACATTACATCCTTAAATCAAACAAGAGAAAATTTTGAAGAAACTAGAAAAGAAGGATATATAAAAACTATAAGTCTCTAAGACACAAAAATGAACAGAAATATAGAAATTTAATTTAAGTAATGTCCATAGTTCCAACATAAAAAGAAAGAAGAAATATCAGACTTCAAATGTAACATAATCTACCATAATTGTATTCCTAACCCTTACACATATATAAATGAATTGTAAAACTCAGGAGAGTCTTAATTTAAGCGATGGGGAAGTTATGTAGTCTAAGTGCTGCTTCCCAGTCTCTGCCTACTTTAACATTGAGAGAGAAAAGCTCGATCTGTATGTTAACTACTCAAAAGCTCTCTCGAGCAGTAGAAAGCTCTCGAGCTCACTTTTGAGGTGCATGTCGAGAAGAAAAGAACGTGAAGTGGAATAAATACTTTTATTTAAGTTAAAAACACTAGGAACATTATTTATAAATAATTGAGTGTTAGCGAAACCGTGTTAACAAAACTCGCGCTTGCCCAATCACAGACACAAATACACAAAAACACAAACATTAACACGAACAATACTTACCTGCAACGAATGAGCCGAAGAGCGCGCGCGCACAGCCACTGAATGGCTTAAGGCGCGCATAAATGAACTTGGCTATGAGGCAAAATATGTACGAAACATAAAAAGCGTTTCACTGGCAAGCCAGTAAACGTTTTTGAGGTTGAGCTGCAACCCAAACTGGATGGCAGCCACATACAAATACTGCAATTAACCGAGCTAAGCGGACAGACAGTGAGGGTCGAGAGGCAGGCCAAGCCAATCAACCCTCCCCAATGTCAATGTCAATGTCTTTTCAAACATATATATATATATAATTTAACAAATCAAAAGACAAGGTCAAAGGTCACAAAGTCATTATTTGGCGCGTTATTGGCTCAGAAGTTGCAGATGTTTCAGTTTTCATTTGCCACGCCCCCAGTGGCCGTAGACAAATAATTTTTGGCATGTGCATAGAGTGGGCGTTCAGGAATATAACTGTAAAGTTTGGATGCTTACATTCGAAAAATGCGAAAATTACAGGGTATTTTTCGTATGTCACGCCCCTTTGGGGCGTAACAATAATTTTTGGGGAATCGATAGAGGAGGCCCCAGTAACTTAACATTCAATTTTGAAGCTTCTAGCACTAAAACTGTGGGAGATATAAGCTGATATTAGTTGCCACGCCCCTGAAGGCGTAGATATATCCACCATAGCTTTTCGATTGTGGGATGTTAACCCGAGTATATATACCAACTCTCAAGTCTCTAGCATCAATGGTGCTCAAAATATAACGAAACTAGTAAAATCACTATATCTTCAGATCCATAAAATTTTTGGGCGATCCTTATAGGAGCGTAACAGTAACCCACGTGCCAAATTTGGGCGTTCTAGCTTTAAAACTGAAGAAGATACAGTTTGACCCGATTTGCCACGCCCCCAATGGGCGTAGATATATCCGCCATAGCTTTTTGATTTTGGGATGTCGACATGAGTATTCAGTTAAAATCTCAACTCTCTAGCTCTTCTGGAAGTAGTGTTTCTGAGATACAGGAAAATGCATTTTCCGATTTGCCACGCCCCTAGTGGGCGTATCGGGAAAATCTTGACACTTTATCAGACGAGGGTATACACGAGTATATATTTCAAATTTCAAGTCTCTAGCTTCAATAGCGTGGAAATGGTTTGCGTTCATACGGACAGACGGACAGACTGACAGACGGACGGACAGCACGACGGACATTGCAAAACCCAATATACTATATCACTACGTGAAATAGTATAAAAAGCAAATAAATTTTCTTATTAATTCAAAATGGGAAAAATATAAAATAAAAATTCAAAGTGAAGCCAATAAATTAAAAAACAATTTTTAAACAAAAAGTGAATATATATATATATATATATATTTTATATATATACTGGCGAACATATACTGGTGACTGGATTTTTGTGACGCATAAAAGCAGACAACAACTATGATGGCAGCCAACTATAATTCTGACGACTCCATGGAACTGCTACTTGGGATGAGCAAGCCCACTGGCCAGAGGAGCCGCCGACAATCAGCCGCATCCGCAGCCGCAGCTGAAGCTGAGACATTGGAGAGCGGTGTATCGTATCCATACTGTCTGATTCAGACGAATCGATCCCCCCGTTCTTCGACACAACGGCCGACCTGGCGTTGCTGGAGGAGATGTGCTCATTGGAGAAGCCAGCAAAGGGTCCCCAGAAGTCGCCGAAAAAAGCGCCAGAAAAGGCGCCAAAAGTAGCGTCAGGCGCCACAAAAAAGGAGGGAGAAAGTGGTGAAAAGTCACTCTCACCAACACACAGGAAGTGTCAAAGAGAGGCAGCCACCTCTAGAAATTCCCTTCCGCTCACTCACACTAACACACTAGCCCAGCCTCAGCTAGCTTTAAGAGAGGCCTCACGACAAGCAGTGCAGCCAGAGAGCGCACTTGCACAGCCTCAACAACAAACACAAATAAAAGCCGACACAAATACTTACATGCATTGCATGAAGCCGGAGAGCGCGCACACACATACACAGCCACTACAAATAGATCAAAGACTAAATAAGAGAGATAAGGCAGCAGCACTAAACCACACATATACATACAGAAACACTCTCTTGACTGACGCTGCAAACGCAAAGACAAATACAAATACAAACGTAAAGACTGCCGATACACTGAAGAACGCAATTAAGAACGCCAATACAAATACCAAAGAAAACGTAATGACGAACGCGCTCACAATGATCACTAATACAGATACAAACACAAAAGCAACTACAAATACGAGCGTAAGCGCAAGCGCAATGCCAATTATGGCAACGAGTAGCATTAATTTAAATTCTAACTTAAATTTAAATTTAAATACATCTGAAGTACAAAGGTGGCTTTCTAAGGTGCCACCATTGCTCCCCTACGAACTGCCACAATCAATGGCAGCTTCAGCAAATTCAGCTTGATGGCAATCGCCATTGAAGCGTAGATGTGGCGAAATGGACGAGTCCGAGGAAGAAGATCTTTCTGACCCGGACTCGCCATTCCAAACGCCACAATTCAAAAGCGATTACGCCAAGAGGCTGCAGATGAGAGTCAAGCAGAGGCTGCAGCAACAGCAGCTACAGCTACAGCAGCATCAACAACAACAACAACAACAGCAGCAGAGCAGCCAGAGCAGCAACAACAGCAAGAAATTGAGCAGCAAATGGATTGCCAGCCATGCCCAGCTGAAGAGCAGCAACAGCAGCCGCAAATAGATAACAATAACACCCGTGCCGCAAATAGTACCACTGCTGGATAAGCTGCAAAGCAATCCAGCAGTTGGGAAATTCATCACAAGAACAATGTCTAATGATGGTCTGCGTATAGAATGCGATAATATGCAAACATACGAGGCCATCATGGAGACTTTAAATAAAGATGGCACCCACTTGCATACACACCAACAGCGCATCCAGAGGGGGTATAGGGTGTGCATTAAGCACATTCACCACTCTACCCCCTGTGAATGGCTTAAGGCGCGGCTAATAGATCTCGGGAATGAGATACGTTACGTTAAAAACGTAAAGAAACGTTTCACGGGCAAGCCTGTGAACGGGTTGAGGTGGAGTTGCAGCCCAAAATGGATGGCAGCCATACCCGCATCCTGGAGCTCACAGAGCTAAGCGGGCAGGCAGTGAGGGTCGAGAGGCTAGCTAAGCCGATCGATCCTCCGCAATGCCATCGCTGTCAGTCATTTGGGCACACGAAAAACTATTGTAGGCGGCAATTTAGATGTATGAAGTGTGCAGAAGAGCACGCTTCGACCGCCTGCACTAAATCTAGACAGGCAGCGCCTAAATGCGCTAAATGCGGTGGCGAGCACATTAGT
Source organism: Drosophila mercatorum (assembly GCA_961210405.1). NCBI lineage: Eukaryota > Metazoa > Arthropoda > Insecta > Diptera > Drosophilidae > Drosophila > Drosophila mercatorum. The sequence goes on along the minus strand of CAUIUS010000036.1, from coordinate 108,860 downwards.
AGCTATAAGGGCTGTCCTGTCTACAAAGAAGCCCGGTCCAGGCTGCAATCTTATAAAGGAGGCAAAGAGCTAAAGCAGATAGGGCATAAGCAACAACAACAACAAATAAAGAAACAAAACGATCAAGTAAAATCAGTATACTCTCTTAATAACAAGCAGCAGCAGAAATATCAACAACAACATAGACAGACCCAACAAGGCGCCAATACTAGTACTTATTCTAAAACGAAAACTATATCTAATCCAACTGAGAGGGTGACGTCCAGGCATCTCCACTCCAGTGTGGTCGATCGATAACTGACGTATGCCTGTGTGGTGCGCGGCAATGCCACTCTCATGTCATCAACAAAGGCATCAGGTGACTCCAGAAATGGCCAACACCAGCAACAGCAACTATCGCAGCAACGGCACCAACAACAGCAACCCAGAGTAAGAGCTGCTGCTACCAATACCTCAGGTAGAATCCCAGCTCCAGCGGTCAAAACCTGAGAAAGCCATCCCGCAATCTAGAAAATGACAGCCACCAGTTCCATCCTGGGCGTCAATGGCCAAAAAGGCAGCTCCAACAACACCACCAGCAGCATCACTGGCAACAACAACAACGGAAGCAAAAGCAGCAATTGGTGACCAGGAACCAGCAGCAAAGCACCTGGCTAATTTAAAGCAGCGGCTGCGCGATGATGCATCCCCTGGCAAACACTGGACGCCAGCCCCTATTGCGACTCCAGAGCCGCTAATCCAGGCTCTCGAATTGAACATGATCATGTTCAACAACTTTGAGCAACTATTCACAGTCCTTGTGCAGTTGATCCCTCTAAATGCCCAGAAACAGCAACATAAGCAGCAACAGCACAGCGATATGCAAAACACAACAGCAAATCAGCACACTAATCTATAGACAGGAAATAGATAACTCACCTCCAACCACCAACCACAACCACCACCAGCACCATAACCAACATCGGGCTGCCATCCAGGCGCATACGCACAACCTCCAGAATGGCAACGCATTTATAATTGCCGTCTGGAACGCGTGTGGAGTGCGCAACAAAATGTCTGAATTGGAATTTTTTATGAAAAGAGAAGGCATACAAATAATGTTAATAGCCGAAACGAAGATAGCTCAGAATTCTGATATTATTAACATACCGGGATATACAGCCTATGCTGCTACCAACCCCAACTCAAGTAGGAGTGGCGGGGTATCTACTCTTGTCAGAGCTGACGTCAGACATGCTGCCCTTCAAACCATCCGAACTCCATATGTACAAAGTGCTCCAATTGCGCTGCTACCTGCGAAAAACAAACCACATAAATCAGAAGACGTAGTAGTCGTTGCTCCGATATACTGCCCACCAACCTTCAAGTGGACTAAAAGCCACTTCCAAATGCTACTAAGCCACTTTAATGGCATAACAGGGTACCCTACTTCAGACTTTTTACTCTGCGGCGACAGGAATGCTAAGCACTCATGGTGGGAAACTCTCGTTCGTACAATAGAGGCAGAGCCTTAATGAGTACAATCCAGTCGCACAGACGCTACAATGTACTGGCAACTGGAGGCGCCACCCACTATCCCTATGTCAGTCATAAGCAACCATCGGCTATCGACTTTGCTGTATATGGTGGCATGAATGGCATGCGTCTGAAAATACGATCCACAACAGACCTGGATTTGGACCACCTACCACTACGTATAGATATACATACTGTTCGATTCCAGAGGACTGCTGGACCACCAGGCGGTGTCCTACCCCCACTAAGGATACCAGAAAATAGGACTAGGCACTTCCAGGATGCACTAGGAGGCTAATCCACCTGAATACGGATATAGTATCTAAAGACGACATCGACGACGCTATAGATGTGTTTCTTAGGAAAATCCAAGAGGCGGCCAAACAAACAATGGGCAATACAAATCGTAAACTCCATCGCTGGCGCCACCCGGTACCAGTGCTGGATGAAGCCACTAAATCGCTACTTGAGTGGAAGCAACGATGTAAAAGAATTTTGAACGCCACTGGCACCCCTGAGGCAAGATCACAATATAGAGCGGCCCAGAATAGGCTCAAAAAAGCACTTCTAAAACTAAAGAGGCAAAATATTAATAAACTATTTGAAGGCATTGGCGCCAATGACCCTTAAAGCCTAAACAAATTGTGGCGCCTAACCAAAAGGATTAAAGCACAGCCACAGTCAAATTATCCTGTACGCCATCAGGTCATATCACCATTAGACCCAGAAGACGGGCAGGTTAAATGGACTCGAACAACGGCTGAAAAGGCTGAAGCGTTCGCCACTCACCTGGAGTCAAGATTCGCACCTGCGTTTGCCAACACAATAGAGGACCGAACAAGCATAATTGACGAGCTGAGTGGGCTTAAAGAAAGCAAACGTCAACAACAACAACAACAACAAGCTCAACAACAACAGAAGAGCTAAAAGCTGCCATTGCTACACTAGAAGCAAAAAAGGCTCCTGGAAATGACAATATCGATAACAAATTGATAAAACAGCTGCCACTAAAAGCGCAACTATACCTGCTACTGATTTATAATTCAATGATCAGAACTGGTCATTTCCTTGGATATGGAAGTACGCGGTGATAACACTGATCCTCAAGCCTGGCAAAACGTGCTCGGACCTTAAATCATACCGTCCAATCAGCCTAACATCAGGGCTGGCCAAACTTTTGAAAAACTGCTGCTAGCAAGACTATTCGCAGTAGAAGAATTTGAAAAAGCGGTCCCATCTCATCAATTTGGGTTCAGGCGAGAACACGGCACTGACCAGCAGCTGTCCAGAGTGACCCAATTCATATTGCGAGCCTATGAAAATAAGCAATATTGCTCGGGGTATTTATAGACATCTCCGAAGCCTTCGACAGAGTGTGGCATGAAGGCCTACTACGCAAATTGTGCAAGCTGCTGCCACTTTAACTATACACCATCCTAGAAAGTTAGCTTAAAGGAAGGACATTCCCTGTCAAGTGTAATGACACCATGTCTAGGACTGGGAAAATTACTGCTGGAGTACCACAGGGAAGCGTACTGGGGCCCATACTTTACACGATCTTCGCATCTGATATGCCCCTACCCCTCCCTCAAACATTAATGACAGGCAATATATACTTCACAAACAAATGCTGCTATCAACATTTGCGGACGACACCGTCATAATCTGCGCAGCAAACAATTATACATAAGCAATTCACGGAAACAATGACTACCTGAGCAAATTCGAAAAATGGGCAAGGAAATGGGCTATAAACCTTAACACAGGAAAGACTGGCCATGTCCTATTCACATTGCGAAATGTTGGCAGACAAGCAACGCTAACAACACCCAAAATATTTGGCCAAGCTATAGCCCACAAACCCTCTCACACTGGACCGAAAGCTCAACATGAAGCAGCACACTAACCTCCTAAGGATGATGCTCAAAACAAGGGCGGAAAAGCTGGAATGGCTTTTGGACATAATAGCCAACTGGCTAAAAGATGCAAGGCTACCATCATAAAGCAACTAATAATGCCAATTTGGCAATATGCATTGCCAGTCTGGGGCTCTCTTACAGCTGCCACTCACATTATGAAAATACAAAGAATGCAAAATAAAACAAGTAAGAAAGCTCTAGTCGAGGCCGCTCGACTAGGGTATACCCTGAACCCTGCATTCTTCGTTTCTTTTATATACACATGCACTTGTACGTTCATTACAAGCAAAACATACACACACATACACAGGCGCAAGCACACACAAGTGCAAGTCGGTGCGTCAGCTGTTCTTTGCCTGCTGTTTGCATGGCAATGCTATGGGAAATTAAATGTTTAATAACTTTTTTTCTAGACAAACGATTTTGATCAAACTTGTTGGGCGTGATCATGTCATCCATATGTATGTGTGTGCAAAATCACAAGTCTCTAGTATTTGAAATACGGGACTTACAAATTTGAGGCGAAGGGGGCGTGGCATCCAAAATTTAACAAAAACCGAAATTGTATAAGGCTCACATAACACTAAGTGCAAAATTTGAAGACTCTAGCTATAAAGATGAATTATATAGATTTATATAACTGAGCATCGATTTCGATTTTAATCGATAACATTAAAATTAAGACAGTTATCGATTTTTTTTAACAAACTCGATCTTTTCGTGCTATACAGGAACCTACATAAAAAATTTCAAGTCTCTAGCTCTTATAGGTTCTGAGAACGACGCGTTCATACATACGGACAGACAGACGGACAGACGGACAGACGGACGGACGGACAGACGGACAGACGGACATGGCTATATCAACTCGGCTTGTCATCCTGATCAAGAATATATATACTTTATGGGGTCTGCCACGCCTCCTTCTGCCTGTTACATACATTTCAACAAAACTTATACCCTGATTTCCCATTTTTAATGGGTTCAGGGTATAATAAACAGGAAAACCCTGAGTGCATCATGGCTCACTCGAAATGCCACACTGGAAGTCAAGTATGGTGTTAAAACGATCGAGGAAGTATTCGAGTTGGCAGCAGTCGCTTTGCTAACTCATTAGCAAATCACACCAATCACGAAGCACGAGGACTGATGGTAGACCCATACATTCCGCAAAGAGTGCATTGGCCACGATATATGGCGCAACTTCAACAACATATTCGCCCCATTCAAACGCAAGCGCACAACAACTCCAACCAGCTGCCGACACTATTGCGACTCGAAGCTGAAGACTGGGACAGACGTGAAGCGGATAAACCAGCCGAACTACAGACAAGACGCGAACGAGAACAAGAACCTGGTCATACAAACAGGCTCAGCCTCATGCAAATGTTCTTCTATAATAGAGCCTATATAACTGGAGGACTCTCCAGATCGAGGGCATTAGCAAGAGTCTAAGGCCAGCCACTAAGCGTGAAAAAACAATTATACCTGACTATGATGAGGAACAGGACAACTCACAGACATCGACATCAGCAATGCCAATAATTCAAATATCTTCATCACTGTCACCTGCTGCGACCACCGACCTAGCGACACCAGGAGCAGTGCTGGCAACAATAGAAATACAAGATTCTACCACACCAACACTGTCACCAGCTCCGCCACCAGACACACCTACTTACGATGCGCATGACTGGACCGCTACTACAACCACCACCAATTTCACAAGAGGCGTTATTAGACGAACGGCTAGAAAGACTCAGAATCAACCTGGAACTAGCTCTGGATGAGGACACTGAGACAGAACAATAGCTTGCAGAGCTACTTACAAATTCACCTGTGATTATATAGAACACACGGCTGCTCAAGGTGGAACAGGCCACCGATTAAGTCCAAGAGATGTCAAGCGATGACTATAAAGATGTCCAGGATGATCGGCGACATGGAAATTAAATAAAGAAATAATGAATATATGAACACATATATATAAACGAATATATTACTTACCTGAAGCTGCACTGCAGCTGCCGCACAGCTGCCCAAGGCGGCATCAGTCCTGACAAACGGGCATTGAAGAAGTCCAAGAGAAATCCAGAATAATGTCCAGGATGATCGGCGACATTAAAAATAAAATAAAAATTTAAATATATATATAAATATATACAGTTGCGGTCAGAAAAATAGTAGTGCGACTGAGCACCAAATGTTGGACAGCAAAACTAAGTGATAAACTCACTTTTATACCCTGAACCCATTGAATATGGGAAATCAGGGTATAATAGTTTTGTGAATATCTTCATTTAGTTATAAAATTCTATTTAATTCATATTTATAGTTAGAGTCTTTAAAGTTTGCACTTAGTGTTATTTGAGCCTTCCGCAATTTCGGTTTTTGTTAAATTTTGACACACCCACAAATTGCCCCTTCGCCTCAAATTGCTAAATCACGTATTTCAAGTACTAGAGACTTGTGCTTTGACACATACACACATATTAATGTCATGATCACGCCCAACAAATTTGATCAAAATCGTTTGTCTACAAAAAAAGTTATTAAGCATTTAATATCTCATATTTTCGGCTCTTGCAGCAGCAGCAGCGAAGCTGATGAGTCATAATGCACAGTTAGCAGATTGTGTGCTTGTGCGTGCGTCTGTGTGTGTTCTTGTTCGTGCGGCTGTGTGTGTGTGTATGTATTGCTTGTTACATGTGTACATATAAAAGTAACGGAGAATGTTAGCGGCTCTTAGCAATCGCAGTTCTTCGCAGGGTTCAGGGAATCTCTTTGTCGAGCAGTCTCGACTAGAGCACTCTTACTTGTTTTAAAGCAAGTTGATATTAATATTAAGTTTAGCCTCTATTCTTACTAATTAAAATGTTTTTTTGCTACAAACTTGGGACATTTGGACTTTAGGGCTTCAAAACCAAAAAATTTCCAAAATTGGCTGTTCATTAAAATAGTAGTGGCGACTAAAAAAAATTAAAACTGCTGTTTAAGATAAGTTTAATTTAATATATAATGGTTTACACATATTTTATGATCGAAGAGTTTGTTATAAATTCCTAACTTTTTAAATCGGGTTGTCACCTGCGTGCTATGGAGTCGATGAGGTCCTGGCATCGTTTCAGAGAAATTTCGTGCCACGCCCCCTGAACAACTTGTCAAAGTCGATTTATTTTTAGTTTCCATAAGTCTCTTAACATCGCCATATAGTTTTTTGATCGGAAATGGATCTGGTGGCTAATTTGCCCAAGGAATGACGTCCATTTTTTCTTGAGCAAAGGACTCGCATGTTTTGGGCCCTAATCGGGCTGAAACGTCCATTCAAAAAATATTTTCCTACTATTATATAGTAGCACTATATTTTAAATTAATTGGATGTACAAATTTTTGCCAAATATTTGATTTATAATATGGTTTTCACAAAATACCAGCCTATGAAAAGCAGTCCCATGTCATAGTGCTCAGACCCCCCTATGTGGCCGTCCACAAGAAGTCTCACAGTTAACTTGGAATGATGTTCCATGGTTTTTTAGACTCCATACGTACTCTTTAGTGTCTTTCTCTTTGGTGGCAACCAAAAGAACTATTTTGCTTTCATTCCCGTACTGTGAACTTTGCACATTGAAATTTTTGGCGGTATAGCACTTTTTTTTAAATGGGTCCTTTTAAGGACTTCTGATGGATGAATTATATTTCTAGGACGATAACGAACTATGAGATCCCAAATTGTTTTAATTTTATTCGTTTTTAGTTTCTTTTTCTGTAGCTAACGGATTAATCCTACAGTAACACACAATTGGTGGATCCACTACCAAGTTAGTTTTGAATATGCCACCCGGTTTTCAGGCTTCTTATTATAGTGAATGGAGCTAAATACCATTGAAGCAGTGTATCCAACAATATTTTCAATTTTTTGTATAAGTTTTTCCCGATTTTTAGGTCTGACAGGTGAAATTCCCTATTCAGTCGAGAAATGCTTCCCTCCCACTAAAATATAAAAAATATTGCAATTCCAAATAATTTCAGTTACTCAAATATAAGATAATTAATCACACTTCATGTAAATACATTTCTTTTATACCCTGAACCCATTGAAAATGGGAATTCAGGGTATAATGTTTTTGTTGAAAGGGGTATGTATGTAACAGGCAGAAGGAGGCGTGGCAGACCCCATAAAGTATATATATTCTTGATCAGGATGACATGTATGAACGCTTCGTTCTCAGAACCTACAAGAGCTAGACACTTGAAATTTTTTATGTAGGTTCGTGTATATCACGATTCGATCGAGTTTGTTTCAAATAATCGATAACTATCATCGTTGTAATGTTATCGATTAAAAACCGATATCTTCATTTAGTTATAAAATTCTATTTAATTCATCTTAATAGCTAGTATCTTCAAATTTAGCATTTAGTGTTACGCAATTTCGGTTTTTGTTAAATTTTGGGTGCCACGCCCACAAATTGCCACTTCGCCTCAAATTGCTAAATCACGTATTTCAAGTACTAGAGACTTGTTATTTGGCACATACATACATATGGATGACATAATCACGCCCAACAAGGTTGATCAAAATCGTTCATCTAGAAAAAAAGTTATTAAACATTTAATTTCCCATAGCATTGCTATGCAAAGCAGCCAAACAACAGCTGACGCAAAGACTTGCGCTTGTGTATGCGTGCGCCTGTGTATGTGTGTGTGTGTATGTGTTGCGTGTAATGAACATATATATACTTATGTATATTAAAGAAACGGAGATTGCTTGGAATTGCGGTTCTTCGCAAGGTTCAGGTATACCCTAGTCGAGCGGTTTCGACTAGAGTTTCCTTATTTAATTTGGATTTGTTATAAATTTTTTAAAATTTTTTACATCCGGTACTACCATTTTTATGAACAGCTGATTTCGTGGCATCTCGATGCAATCTTCAAAAACTAAACTAATTTTGACAGAAAGTAACGGGATTTTTTTCTAATTCTTTTCGTTACACTCTACTCTAAACAAGTAAGAAAACTCTAGTCGGGGGTCCCGACTAGGAGATACCCTAAACCCCGCGCTATCTGCGTTTTTAAAAATACTGCATAATTAGCATTTCGTATAAACGCACAGAAAACTAAATTCAATTCATTTTCAATTGTTTTGCTAATAGCGCCATCTGTGGTTCGATAGAATAGCGCCATCCCTGTTTCGATTTATTGAACAGCTGATAATTAGCAAATCAGAGTGCCATCTATTGGAAATAAGTACACTAAAACTTGCGGGTTTGAGAATTTGCTAGATGCACGCAACTCAATGTGTATGTGTGTATGTGTGCACATGTATAGGAAAACAATTTGTTTTGCGTAGCTGGTCACGTGTTTGGCCGATTGGCCAAATGTTTTATTTAATAACTTCTGCGCGAATTAATGGATTTGAATGAAATTTTCAGCTTATGTTCATTATGCGAATGACAATGATTGGAACAGGTGTTTGCTTACATACCCGCATACACCTGTTGCTCGTTGACAAGGCGGCCCACACAAAGTCCATTAAAGCTGTAAATAAGAAACGAAAATTTTTAATTGTTAATTGTACATATATATGTTAATTTTGTATAATATATTACTTATTGTTATATGTTAAGATTTATTTATTGTTAGTATTAAGATTAATTTATTTATTTATTCACTTTATTGTTATTGGTTAAGTAACCTACCCCAATGTGGCCGCAGCTAATTGGCGACATGCCAACTTAGCGGCCACGCCAATATCGATGAAATATCGACCACCAAGCCTGAGATGCCAGACCGGCACAAGTAACGAAGGCGCCAACAACACAATACGTTACGCGACAACAAAACCGAGAGAAGTTGCTCAAACCCTAGAGTAATCGGTCGGATTTAACATAATCTATAGCCCAGCGCTCCTCCAACACATTTCAATCGCAAACACTGCATTGTACACCGAGACAGACTCTATTGAAATAAAATTAAAGTGAATAAAAAGCAAATAAATTTTCTTATTAATTCTAAATGGGAAACATATAAAATATAAAATAAAAATTCAAAGTGAAGCCAATAAATTACAAAAAAACAAGTAAGAACGTTGGTGTCGGACGCAACCGACAGCGAAATACTATTTCACGTCCCAGCAGCCACAGGGCATCTATCACATTATATTTTTTAAATTTGACCTTAAATCCCCACTGTCGCCGGTCAAATTAGCTGCAGACTAAGACTTTTCATTGGAGGTGGCCAGACAGTTTCAATTAGGATCGAAGCTTAGAACCCTTACCTTAGCAAAAACACGCACCTAAATCAAGAGATGGCATCTCTCAAAACGAGAGACTGGCAACTCTGAAAATGTGATTTAAGTTCGTTGGCTAGCGTAGAGGTGTGGGCTCGAACCCCGGTGCGGTCATGTTGATATATTTGTTATATTTTCTTTATTTAGTTATTTTGTATTAATAAAATATTCTTTTCAAACATATATACATTATTTAAAAAGTCAAAAGACAAGGTCAAAGGTCACAAAGTCATTATTTGGCGCGTTATTGGCTCAGAAGCTGCAGATGTTTCAGTTTTCATTTGCCACGCCCCCAGTGGCCGTAGACAAATAATGATTGGCATGTGCATAGAGTGGGCGCTCAGGAATATAACTGTAAAGTTTGGATGCTAACACTCGAAAAATGCGAAAATTACAGGGTATTTTTCTGTATGTCACGCCCCTTTTTGGGCGTAACAATAATTTTTGGGGAATCGATAGAGGAGGCCCCAGTAACTTAACATCCAATTTTGAAGCTTCTAGCACTTAAACTGTGGAAGATATAAGCTGATAAAAGTGTCCACGGGCGATTAAGTTTGGCCCGATTGCCACGCCCCCAATGAACGTGTACATATATTTTTTGGCATGCTCATAGAGTGGGCATTCAGGAATATAACTGTAAAGTTTGGATGCTTACACTCGAAAAATGCGAAAATTACAGGGTATTTTTTGTACGGCATGCCCCTTTTGGGGCGTAACAATAATTTTTGGGGAATCGATAGAGGAGACCCCAGTAACTTAACATCCAACAATAAAGCCATTAAAGTTAAAACTAAAGTGCCTTTTGTTTTTCTGCCACCCGTGCCGCAATAGTACCACTGCTGGATAAGCTGCAAAGCAATCCAGCAGTTGGGAAATTCATCACAAGAACAATGTCTAATGATGGTCTGCGTATAGAATGCGATAATATGCAAACATACGAGGCCATCATGGAGACTTTAAATAAAGATGGCACCCACTTGCATACACACCAACAGCGCAGCCAGAGGGGGTATAGGGTGTGCATTAAGCACATTCACCACTCTACCCCTGTGAATGGCTTAAGGCGCGGCTAATAGATCTCGAATGAGATACGTTACGTTAAAAACGTAAAGAAACGTTTCACGGGCAAACCTGTGAACGTGTTCGAGGTGGAGTTGCAGCCCAAAATGGATGGCAGCCATACCCGCATCCTGGAGCTCACCGAGCTAAGGGCAGGCAGTGAGGGTCGAGAGGCTAGCTAAGCCGATCGATCCTCCGCAATGCCATCGCTGTCAGGCATTTGGGCACACGAAAAACTATTGTAGGCTGCAATTTAGATGTATGAAGTGTGCAGAAGAGCACGCTTCGACCGCCTGCACTAAATCTAGACAGGCAGCCCCTAAATGCGCTAATTGCGGTGGCGAGCATATTAGTAGCTATAAGGGCTGTCCTGTCCACAAAGAAGCCCGGTCCTGGCTGCAATCTTATAAAGCTGCTAAGGAGCTAAAGCAGCTAAGACGGAAGCAGCGACAGGCGCAAATACAAAATAAAAAACAACAGAAACAAACAATTAAAAATGGCTTTATTGACATTAACCAACAGCAAATACTACAACAACAAAGACATCTACAAAATGTTGCTAATGCTAATATTAAAAATAATAGTACAACTAAAAATAAATTACACTGCAGCACGGCTAAGCATGAGCTAACATATAGCCGTATAGTGCGTGGCGAGAGCAACCATAAAACGCCAGTAAAGGCACCATCTGGTCAAGACAATGGCCGCCATCAACAGCAGCAAACACAGCAGCGGTAACAACAACAACAGCCTTCCTCGGCGAGGATCGAGTCCCCAGCTCGTGCTGCAGCTGCTGCTGCTAATAGGACGAAAACGTCTTATAAGCCATATAAATGGCCCTCTTCGACCGAACTCGAAATGCTGGAAAGGAGCGTAAGCCCCAGCGCAAGCGAGCCTCGGCCAGGAGAGCATCGGCCACGAACAGCAACATCCATGAAGAATTGGCGCAGCATCGAGCAATCTGCCAGCAGCAAATTCGCGATGCACTGGAAAGGATAGGCGTCAACAAGCGCCGGATCCACCAGTGGCATCAGCAACAGCGACGCCAATAAGCCAATAAGGACTGCCAACAATGGAGGCCGACACCAGATCCACGAAGACGAATTAGCACCGAGCGATCAGATGCTGAAGGCTTCGAGCTGAACATAGTAATGTTCAACCGTATGGAGGCGAAAATGGACCAGCTGTTTAATACTTTTTTGCAGCTGGCGCCATTGATTCGCCAGCAACAGCCTGATCGCTCGGGGCAGTAGAGTGGCCTGGTATTCGGCCACCTGCAATATGCTGAAAGAAATTAAAATTAAAATAATGTAAACAAACGGCTAACACAAACTTACCACTTACCTGAGGCTGCACTGCAGCCGCCACTCAGCTGCCCAAACCGGAGCAGCACTTGACCAAGGGGCAAGGACGATGATTAAGAAAAGTTCAGCGATGAATATGACGATGTCCAGAAAGATCGGCGACAACATGACAAATAAATAAAAATTAATATATATAAAAATATATATAACAAACTAAATCTACTTGCCTTAGGCTGCGCTGCAGCCGCCACACAGCTGCCCAAGGTGGAGCAGCATCTAACCTATGGCCACCGACGAAGTCCAGAAGATGTCCAGCGATGTCCAGGATGATCGACGATGACATGGAAAATAAATAAAAATAATAAAAATTAATATATATAATATATATATATATATATATATATATATATATATATATATATATATATATATATATATATATATATATATATATATATAAATAACTAAATCTACGTATTTGCAGTTGTTGTTCTGGCAGCTGTGGTTGTTGTTGTTGCTGTTGCTCTGGCTTCTGTTGCTGCTCTTGCTCTGGCTGCTGTTGTTGCTGCTGCTGCTGTTGTTGATGTTGTTGTTGTAGATGCTGCTGCTGCTGTTGTTGACGCTGCCTAACCCTCATCTGCAGCCTCCTAGCGTATTCGCTTTTAAATTTTGGCGTTCTGAATGGGTAGTCCGTATCAGAAAAATCATCCTCCTCGGACTCATCCATCTCGCCACATCTGCGTTTCAATGGCGATTGCCATGAAACTATATTGGCTGAGGCTGCCATTGGTTGAGCTAGTTCGTGTGGCACCAATGATGGCACACTGGAAAGCCATCTCTGGACTCCAGATATTGTTGTTGCTGATTTAGCATGTGGCGACATTATAGCCATGGACTTTGCATCTGTTATTGCTGCTGCTGCGTCCAGCTTGCGACGAATGTGATCTGCGCCATGCGAATCCATGCTGTGTCTAGTTTTTGGCGACCTTTAGACTGCTGTTGTTGGGCATTGATTGCCAGTTGTTCGTCTGTTATGGTCTCAATGTCTATGTAGTGGCTCTCACTTCCACTGGTAATGTTGTGAAGTGAGACATTTGTGTTTAGATTTTTATTATTTGTTGCTGCTCTAGTGTGTATTGGGCTTGTGCTAGTGCTTGCGCGGGTATTTGGATTTGCGCTTGAATTACCAGTGGGAGCTGTTTACTGGTGTAATACGGTACATGTGTATGTACTTTGCTGCCTTGCGGCGATATATGTATATAAACATATGTGTGAATATGTATGTATGTGCATATATGTATGTTATACATATATGCAGAACCGTCTTGAAATGAAGAACGTCTGATCAGTTTGAATGTCAGTTATCTACTGATTTATTTCTTATGTCTTTTCTTAGATCTATGTACATATATAAATTATTCTAAGAACGCAGTCTCGTCGCTTGAGTCTGCGTTGGTGTAGAGGAAGAAAAGGTTGTGCGGTGTTGGGTTGGTAACTCCTCCCTCCCCAAAGTGAAGCGAAGGTCATAACAACTGAAATTCGTTGGTTTCAGTTGTTTGTCTTGAGCGTAGTTGGTAGTTCTTCTGGTTGTGATTTGTGAGTTAGGGGCTTCCGAGACCAACTCAACACATAAAGATGTCCATAATCCGGGAATATGTTGTTGTGTGTGATCCCTTATCTTGATGCTTTATGATAGTGAATCCTTGAGTCGTTTAATTGTTTTGGAATTTACTTTTTTCCAGGTAGTTCTGAAATAGTGAGATATTTTGCTAGCATGTTTTACGAAAATATGTCAATGGTTGGTTTTGTTTTCATTTTTTCTTATTTTGGATTTATGGATTTTTTTGTAATGGTTGTTGATTGGTTTTTTGGTTATAGAAATTTTGTTCTATACGGCAATGTTCATAAGCTTCTTCTATATTTTTTGGATTTTTGATTTTATTAGGTTTTAAGTGGTTCTTTGAGGCTTACTAAAAATGTATTCAAGCAAATGTCATCGTAAAGTTTTGTTTTGATTTCTGGATCTTGGTTTTTTGTATCAGAGCTGTCAATTGGGCCTTGACTTTTAAAATACTATAGAAAAGCTGACTCATGGACAAGTTTTCCAAGAATGATTGTAAATCACGAATCAACATGGCTTCACTTTTCTTGCAACCATAACGTTGTGTTAAATTAGCTTTTATATTTTCCCAGTTAAGCTCTGCTTTAGACAGTCTCAGAACGTCACTGGCTCTACCGACAATTTTATTCCTGATAGCTCTTAGTAGAAGTAGGTAGTACGGTGTATTTTCGACTTCTTTAATCAAAGTATTTATTTCATCAATGTTGGTAATAAAGTCTTGTAGTAAGTTAGGTTTCCGTCAAAGTTAGGTAATTCTTTAATAAAGGCCAAAATGTCAGTAGGGTTTAATGTTGTCGAGGTATTAGTCATTATGCTATTTGAAGGCGTCAGATTAGGGTGGATATTGTAGTTGCCAATGATTCTGATGCGTTGCCAGAGTCCATTGGTATATTAGTAGAATTTGGCAAGAAAATGTGTTCTTCGCTTATTTTCCTAGTATTATTACTATTATTATTAGTATTATAAAAACTTCTCGTAACTATAGATCTTACAAATGTGTTCTTAGGCATTTGATGACTTAAAATGGAATTTGCAAAGGAAATACATGTACATAAATATTATTATTATTGTTTTTTTTTTCAGATGTTTACGAGGGCCGAGTGATTGGGTTGCTGTGCTAATTTTTCTTTTTTTTTATACAGATATCAACGAGGGTTCACTTATTTTACTGATTGTTGTATAATAGATAATATTTAAGTTGAACAATTTTGATTTTGAGTTTGCTTTCTGTTTAAAATGTTCTCAACAAAATTTTTGTATGGTTTTCAATAATTGACTTAAAACACTTTTTTTTATGTTGTGTATGTGTTCGCACTGGAGTTACGTCTTGTCTTTTTGAGATCAGTATCTCGACTGATTTTGCAATTCTGGGAGTGAACTCTTGAGAAGTGTCGTTACGACAAGCTACAAATTTTGTAGCTTTGCGGAGCAGATCGATGGCGCCAGGTATAGCGGTTTTACAGTCCCCAATTTTTTTTGTAAGTTTTATATTTATTTTATCTAATTTTGATTTTTGTTAAATTTTGGATACCGGCTCCAAATTTCCCAAATATTTAAATTGAGGTTAGTTGCACTCAAAGCCAGTAAATGAATGGGTTTGCATTTTTAAAAGTTTGAAAAATACTAATAAAATATGATGAACATAAGTTGAAAATTTCATTCAAATCCATTAATTCGCGCAGAAGTTATTAAACAAAACATTTGGCCAATCGGCCAAACACGTGACCAGCAACGCAAAACAAATTGTTTTCCTATACATGTGCACACATACACATATACACATTGAGCTGCGTGCATCTAGCGAATTCTAAAACCCGCAAGTTTTAGTGTAAATATTTCCAATAGATGGCGATATGATTTGCTAATTATCAGCTGTTCAATAAATCGAAACAGGGATGGCACTATTCTATCGAACCACAGATGGCGCTATTAGCAAAACAATTGAAAATGAATTGAATTTAGTTTTCTGTGCGTTTATACAAAATGCTAATTATGCAGTATTTTAAAAACGCAGGTAGAGCGGGGTTTAGGGTATCTCCTAGTCGGGACCCCGACTAGAGTTAGTTGCACTCAAAGCCAGTAAATGAATGGGTTTGCATTTTTAAAAGTTTGAAAAATACTAATAAAATATGATGAACATAAGTTGAAAATTTCATTCAAATCCATTAATTCGCGCAGAAGTTATTAAACAAAACATTTGGCCAATCGGCCAAACACGTGACCAGCAACGCAAAACAAATTGTTTTCCTATACATGTGCACACATACACATATACACATTGAGCTGCGTGCATCTAGCGAATTCTAAAACCCGCAAGTTTTAGTGTAAATATTTCCAATAGATGGCGATATGATTTGCTAATTATCAGCTGTTCAATAAATCGAAACAGGGATGGCACTATTCTATCGAACCACAGATGGCGCTATTAGCAAAACAATTGAAAATGAATTGAATTTAGTTTTCTGTGCGTTTATACAAAATGCTAATTATGCAGTATTTTAAAAACGCAGGTAGAGCGGGGTTTGGGGTATCTCCTAGTCGGGACCCCGACTAGAGTTTTCTTACTTGTTTTTATATATATTTTTACTAATATATATTTGTTTGCCATGTCGCCGCATGTCATCCTGGATTTCTTTGGATGCCCTCATCATCATCGTTAGACATTTCCTGGATGGCGTCGGTGATCATTGGTCAGATTAGTGCCGCCTTGGCGGTTGTTTAAGGCTGCAGCGCAGCCTCAGGTAAGTATGTTGTTTGTTTGATTTGTATATATATTTAGCTAATATATATTTGTTTTCCATATCGCCGCATGTCTTCCTGGGTTTCATTGGATGCCTTCATCATCATCGCTGGACAAATCCTGGATGGCGTCGGTGATCATTGGTCAGGATTTGTGCCGACTTGTGCAGTTGTTTGGCGCAGCGCAGCCTCAGGTAAGTACGTTGTTTGAGTATTTTTTATATATATTTTTACTAATATATATTTGTTTGCCATGTCGCCGCATGTCATCCTGATTTCTTTGGATGCCCTCATCATCATCGTTGGACATCTCCTGGATGGCGTCGGTGATCATTGGTCAGATTAGTGCCGCCTTGGGCGGTTGTTTCAGCTGCAGCGCAGCCTCAGGTAAGTATGTTGTTTGTTTGATTTGTATATATATTTAGCTAATATATATTTGTTTTCCATATCGCCGCATGTCTTCCTGGGTTTCATTGATGCCTTCATCATCATCGCTGGACAAATCCTGGATGGCGTCGGTGATCATTGGTCAGGATTTGTGCCGACTTGTGCAGTTGTTTGCGGCTGCAGCGCAGCCTCAGGTAAGTACGTTGTTTGAGTATTTTTTATATATATTTTTACTAATATATATTTGTTTGCCATGTCGCCGCATGTCATCCTGGATTTCTTTGGATGCCCTCATCATCATCGTTGGACATCTCCTGGATGGCGTCGGTGATCATTGGTCAGATTAGTGCCGCCTTGGGCGGTTGTATGGCTGCAGCGCAGCCTCAGGTAAGTACGTTGTTTGAGTATTTTTTTATACATATTTTTACTAATATATATTTGTTTGCCATGTCGTCGCGATGTCATCCTGGATTTCTTTGGATGCCCTCATCATCATCGCTGGACAAATCCTGGATGACGTCGGTGATCATTGGTCAGTTGTGGTGCCGCCTTGTGCAGTTGTTTGGGCTGCAGCGCAGCCTCAGGTAAGTACGTTGTTTGAGTATTTTTTTATACATATTTTTACTAATATATATTTGTTTGCCATGTCGTCGCGATGTCATCGTGGATTTCTTTGGATGCCCTCATCATCATCGCTGGACAAATCCTGGATGGCGTCGGTGATCATTGGTCAGGATTTGTGCCGACTTGAGCAGCTGTTTGGGCTGCAGCGCAGCCTCAGGTAAGTATGTTGTTTGTGTATTTTTTAATATATATTTTAACTAATATATATTTATTTGCCATGTCGCCGCATGTCATCCTGGATTTCTTTGGATGCCTTCATCATCCTGGATGGCGTCGGTGATTAATGGTCAGTTGTGGTGCCGCCTTGGGCAGTTGTTTGGCGGCTGCAGCGCAGCCTCAGGTAAGTATGTTGTTTGTGTATTTTTTTATATATATTTTAACTAATATATATTTATTTGCCATGTCGCCGCATGTCATCCTGGATTTCTTTGGATGCCTTCATCAACATCGCTGGACGTCTCCTGCCATTGCTGATGTCGATGTCTGTGAGTTGTCCTGTTCCTCGTCATAGTCAGGAATAATTGCCTTCTTGACGCTTAGTGGCTGGCCTTGGACTATTGCTAATGCCCTCGGTCTGGAGAGTCCGCCAGTTGTGTAGGCCCTATTATAGAAGAACATTTGCATGAGGCTGAGCCTGTTTGGATGCTCAGGTCCTCGCTCTAGTTCACGTTTTGCCCGTAGTTCGGCTTCTCTTCTTTCCACATCTTCTGCTTCGAGGCGTAGTAATGTCGGCAGATGGTTTGAGTTGTTGATCCATTCAGATTGTGCGTTTGCCGTCTGTAGGGGGCGGATGTGTTGTTGCAGTTGAGCAATATATCGTGGCCAGTGCATTCTTCGTGGAACATATGGGTCAAACATCAGTCCGCGTGCTTCGTGGTTGGTGTGGTTTGCTAATGAGTTAGCGAAGCGACTGCTTGCCAGTTCGAAAACTTCCTCAACCGTTTTAAGACATTTAAGATATTTGCTCTCAAGAGTGGCATTGCGAGTGTACCATGAGGCACTCAGGGCATCTCTATTTATTTTATTTTTCGCACTTTTACTCGCATAATATGGGTTGCAGCTGTCAGGGAGCCCCAGACTGGTAGTGCGTATTGCCAGATTGGCATGATTAGTTGCTTTATGATCGTTGCCTTGCAGTTTTTTGCCAGTTGGCTGTTGCGTCCGATTAGCCATTCCAGCTTAACCGCCCTTGTTTTGAGCTTCATCCTTAAGAGGTTAGTGTGCTGCTTCATATTGAGTTTGCAATCCAATATGACGCCCAAGTATGTGTGTGAGGGTTTATGTGCTATAGATTGTGCCAAAGATTTTAGGTGTTATTTCCATTGCTCGTCTGTCAACATTTCTCAATGTGAACAGGACGTGGCTAGTCTTTGATGTGTTAAGGTTTATAGCCCATTTCTTTGCCCATTTTTCGAATTTGCTCAGGTAGTCATTGTTTCCGTTAATTTCTGTTATATAATTGTTTACTGCGCACATTAAGACAGTGTCGTCAGCTAATGTTGATAGCAGCATTTGCTTGTGAAGTATATGTTGTTGGCTCTGATTGTCATTTTTGGTTGGGGGAGGGGGTAGAGGCATATCTGATGCAAAAATTGTGTGGAGGATTGGTCCCAGTACGCTTCCTTGTGGGACGCCAGCGATTTTACCAGTCCTAGACGTGGTGTCATTACACTTGACAGCAAATGTCCTTCCTTTGATGTAGCTTTCTAAGATGTTATATAGTTAGAGTGGCAGCAGCTTGCATAATTTGAGAAGTAGGCCTTCATGCCATACTCTATCAAATGCTTCAGAAATATCTATGAATACTCCCGAGCAGAATTGCTTCTTTTCATAGGCACACAGTATGAATTGGGTCACTCTGGCCAGTTGCTGATCGGTGCCGTGTTCTCGTCTGAATCCAAATTGATGGGATGGCACAGCTTTTTCAAACTCTTTAACTGCAAATAACCTCGTCAGCAGCAATTTTTTAAAGAGTTTGGCCAGTCCGGAGGTTAGGCTGATTGGGCGGTAGGACTTGAAGTCCGAGTAGGATTTGCCAGGCTTGAGGATCAGCGTTATTACTGCATGTTTCCATGTGCTGGGGAAATGGCCAGTTCTGAGCATTGAATTATATATTAGGAGGAGGTATAGTAGCCCTTTTGTGGCAGTATTTTTATCAATCGGTTGTCGATTTTGTCATCCCCAGGAGCTTTGGTTGTTTCAAGCGCTGTAATGGCAGATTTTAGCTCTTCTATTGTTATTGGGCTAATTGGTCGCGGTTGGTGTTGTTGAGCTTGTTGTTGTTGCTGTCGTTTGCTACTTTTCAGCTGACTTAGTTCATCGATTATGATTGTTCGGTCCTCTATTGTGTTGGCAAACGCGGGTGCGAATCTTGACTCCAAGTGAGTGGCAAACGCTTCGGCCTTTTCTGAGCCTATTCTGGGCCGCTCTGTATTGTGACCTTGCCTCCGGGGTGCGGGTGGCGTTCAGGATTATTTTACATCGTTGTTTCCATTCAAGCAAGGATTTAGAAGCATTGTCCAATACTGGTACCGGGTGACGCCAGCGGTGAAGTTATCGGTTTGCGTTGCCCATTGTTTGTCTGGCCGCCTCTTGGATGTTCCTAAGAAACACATTTATAGCATCGTCAATGTCATCTTTGGATACTATGTCCGTGTTCAGATGGATTAGCCTCCCTACGGCGTCCTGAAATTGCCTTGTCTTATTCTCTGGTATCCTTAGTGAGGGTGGGCCACCGCCTGGTGGCTCTGGTGCCCTCTGGAATCGGCCAGTATGGAGATCTATGCGTAGTGGTAGATGGTCCGAATCTAGTTCTGTTGTGGATCGTATTTTCAGACGCATGCCATTCATGCTACCATATACGGCAAAGTCAATAGCCGATGGTTGCTTCCGTCTATCGTAGGGGTAATGGGTGGCTCCCCCAGTTGCCAGCACATTGTAGCGTCTGTGTGACTGGATTGAGCTCAAAAGAGCTTTGCCAAGTGCAAGTGCGTGTTTTTCCCCACCACGAGTGCTTGGCGTTCCAGTCACCGCAGAGTAGGAAGTCGGAAGTAGGACTTAGTAGTGTTTGAAAGTGGCTCTTAGTCCACTCGTAGGTTGGTGGGCAATATATCGGAGCCACAACTACTACATCTTCTGGTTTGTCTTTTGTATGGTTTGTCTGGTTTGTCTTTTTGAACATATGGCGTTCTGATGGTTTGGAGAGCAGCATGTCTGACGTCGGCTTTGACGAGAGTAGCTACCCCTCCACTCATGTATGAGCTGGGGTTAGTGGCAGCATATGCTGTATAGCCGGGAATGTTGATGATATCGGAATTTTGGGGAATCTTCGTCTCAGCTATTAGCATTATTTGTATGCCTTCCTTTTCATAAACAATTCCAATTTAGTTATTTTGTTGGCACTCCACACGCGTTCCAGATGGCATTTTTATATGCGATGCCATTCTTGGAGTTGCGTGTGTGTGCTTGGATGGAAGCCCGATGCTGATGGTGGTGCTGGTTGTCGTTGTGACTGGTGGTTGGAGATGAGTTATCTATTTCCTCTCTATACATTATTGTGTTCATTTGCTGTTGTGTTTTGCAGATCGCTGTGCTGTTGCTGCTTATGTTGCTGTTGCTGGCCTATTTGGGGATCAACTGCATGAAGACTGTAAGCAGTTGCTCCATTTTTGTCTGCATTCTGCTGAACATGTCCATGTTCAATTTAATGGCTTGGTGCAACGACTCTAGAGCTGGGCCAGTAGTTGGCGACCAGTGCTTGCCAGAGGATGCCTCGTCACGCAGCTGCTGGTTTAGTTTAGCCAGGCGATTTTCTGCTGGACCCTGGTCTCCAATTGTTGCTTTTGCTGCTGCATCCGTTGTTGTTGCTAGAGATGCTGTTAACGGTGTTGCTGGAGTTGCCTTTTTGGCCATTGTCGCCCAGATTTGGATTGGTGGCTGCTATACTCTTGATTGCAGGATGGCCTTTTCAGATGTTTACCCATTGGAGCATGGTTTCTACCTGTGATGGAGGCTGATGCAGCTCTTGCTCTGGGTTGTGTTGTTGGTGTCGCTGAGGCGACGGTTTCTGTTGTTGGTGTTGGCCATCTTTGACAACACCATTCTATGTTGGTGACTTAAGACTGACGTTGCCTCGCACCACACTGCTATATGTTAGCTGACGATCGACCAAGCTGGTGTGAGGATGCCTTAGGGAACTATCTGCATCGAATTAGTTGTAGGCTTTGTTTTATTATTTTTATTATTAATATTAGTATTAATATCTTTGTGTAGTTGCTTTTGTTTTTGTTGATGCTGTATGTCTTTAATAAAGGGTACTGTATTTGATTGTTTCATAGTTTGTTTCTCATTTATTTGCTGCTTTCGCCTCTGTTGTTTCAACTCCATTGTGCCTTGGTATGACTGTAATGTGTTCCTGGCCACCTTGTAGGCAGGACAGCCTTTATAGCTGCTAATATGCTCGCCACAGCAATTAGCGCATTTCGGGGCTGCCTGCCTAGGTTTAGTGCAAGCTGTCGTAGCATGGTCATCTGCACATTTCATGCATTTAAATTGGCGCCTACAGTAATTTTTCGTGTGCCCAAATGCCTGGCAGAGATGACATTGGGGAGGGTCGATTGGCTTGGCCTGCCTCTCGACCCTCACTGCCTGTCCGCTTAGCTCGGTTAATTGCAGTATTTGCATGTGGCTGCCATCCAGTTTGGGTTGCAGCTCAACCTCAAAAACGTTTACTGGCTTGCCAGTGAAACGCTTTTTTATGTTTCGTACATATTTTGCCTCATAGCCAAGTTCATTTAGGCGCGCCTTAAGCCATTCACTGGGGGTAGAGTGGTGGATGTGCTTAATGCACACCCTATACCCCCTCTGGCTGCGCTGTTGGTGGGTGTGGAGTTGAGTGCCGTCTTCATTCAATGACGCCATGATGGCCTCATATGTGGACATGCTGTCGCACTCCACACGGAGACCATATTCGCTTTTAAATTTTGGCGTTCTGAATGGGTAGTCCGTATCAGAAAATTCATCCTCTTCGGACTCATCCATCTCGCCACATCTACGCTTCAATGGCGATTGCCATGAAGCTGAATTTGCTGAAGCTGCCATTGCTTGTGGCAGTTCATGGGGGAGCAATGGTGGCACCTTAGAAAGCCACCTTTGTACTTCAGATGTATTTAAATTTAAATTTAAGTTAGAATTTAAATTAATGCTACTCGTTGCCATAATTGACATTGCGCTTGCGCTTACGCTCGTATTTTTAGTTGCTTTTGTGTTTGTATCTGTATTAGTGATCATTGCGTTCGTCAGTGTATCGGCAGTCTTTACGTTTGTATTTGTATTTGTCTTTGCGTTTGCAGCGTCAGTCAAGAGAGTGTTTCTGTATGTATATGTGTGGTTTAGTGCTGCTGCCTTATCTCTCTTATTCTGTCTTTGATCTATTTGTAGTGGCTGTGTATGTGTGTCGCGCTCTTCGGCTCCATGCGATGCATGTTAGTATTTGTGTAGGCTTTTATTTGTGTTTGGTGTTGAGGCTGGGCAAGTGCGCTCTCTGGCTGCCCTGCATGTCGTGAGGCCTCTCTTAATGCTAGCTGAGGCTGGGCTAGTGTGTTAGTGTGAGTGAGCGGAAGGGAATTTCTAGAGGTGGCTGCCTTTCTTTGACACTTCCTGTGTGTTGGTGAGAGTGACTTTTCACCACTTTCTCCCTCCTTTTTTGTGGCGCCTGACGCTACTTTTGGCGCCTTTTCTGGCGCTTTTTTCGGCGCCTTCTGGGGACCCTTTGCTGGCTTCTCTAATGAGAACATCTCCTCCAGCAAGGCAAGGCTTTGCCGTTGTGTCGAACAACGGGGGATCGATTCGTCTGAATCAGACAGTATGGATACGATACACCGCTCTCCAATGTTCAGCTTCAGCCGCGGCTGCGGCTGCGGCTGATTGTCGGCGGCTCCTCTGGCCAGTGGGCTCACTCATCCCAAGTAGCAGTTCCATGGAGTCGTCAGAATTATAATTGGCTGCCGTCATATAGTTGTTGTCTGCTTTTATGCATCACAAAAAATCCAGTCACCTGTATATGTTCGCCAGTATATATATAAAATATATATATTTATTCACTTTTTGTTTAAAAATGTTTTTTTTTTTTTTTTAATTTATTGGCTTCACTTTGAATTTTTATTTTATATTTTATATGTTTCCCATTTAGAATTAATAAGAAAATTTATTTGCTTTTTATTCACTTTAATTTTATTTCAATAGAGTCTGTCTCGGTGTACAATGCAGGTTTCGCGATTGAAATGTGTTGGAGGAGCGGCGCAGCGCAACACCACCTCCGGCCTCGAGCGCTGGGCTATAGATTATGTTAAATCCGACCGATTACTCTAGGGTTTGAGCAACTTCTCTCGGCTTTGTAGTCGCGTAACGTATTGTGTTGTTGGCGCCTTCGTTACTTGTGCCGGTCGATATTTCATCGATATTGGCGTGGCCGCTAAGTTGGCATGTCGCCAATTAGCTGCGGCCTCGTTGGGGTAGGTTACTTAACCAATAACAATAAAGTGAATAAATAAATAAATTAATCTTAATACTAACAATAAATAAATCTTAACATGTAACAATAAGTAATAAATTATACAAAATTAACATATAGTATATTCTATTAACAAATAACAATTTTCGTTTCTTATTTACAGCTTTAATGGACTTTGTGTGTCAGCGAGCAACAGGTGTATGCGTGTATGTAAGCAAACACCTATTCCAATCCTTGTCATTCGCAGCCCTAGACATCCGTGGACGTCGCTGGACATCTGGATGCCCCTTTTTGTAGCAGGTTGGCGCAGATTAATACTCGGGTAAGTATTTCGTCGTTTGGCAGCTACATATATTTATACATATGTATTTTTTCGTTTTTGTGGCGTCGCTGGACATCTGAGGATATCGCTGGACATCGCTGGAGCGCATCGGGGGACATCTATGGACCCCCCTTGGTCAAGAAGGCGCCGCGGCAGCTGTGTGAAAGTAAGTAGTTTAAATTAGCGTATGTATGTATACTAATGTATATGTTTTTTAATGGCGTCGCCGATCTTCTTGGACATCGTTGTGCATCCCTGCATGCGTCGTGGACATCGAGGGACCGGATCAGGCACAGCTATGGGCGGCTGTGTGGCGGCTGCAGTGCAGCCTCAGGTGAGTATTTGTGTTGTTTTTATACTATTTCACGTAGTGACATAGTATATTGGTTTTGCAAAATTCGTTTGTCCGTCTGTCCGTATGAACGCAAACCATTTCCACACTATTGAAGCTAGAGACTTGAAATTTGAAATATATACTCGTGTATACCCTCGTCAGATAAAGTGTCAAGATTTTCCCGATACGCCCAAATAGGGGCGTGGCAAATCGGAAAATGCATTTTCCTGTATCTCAGAAACACTACTCTAGAAGGGCTAGAGAGTTGAGATTTTAACTGAACACTCATGTCGACATCCCAAAATCAAAAAGCTATGGCGGATATATCTACGCCTATTGGGAGCGTGGCAAATCGGCTCAAACTGTATCTTCTAAAGTCTTAAAGCTATAACGCTCAAATTTGACACGTTGATTACTGTTATGATCCTACAAAGATCACCTAAAAAATTATGGCCACGCCCACTAGGGCGTGGCAAATCGGTTCTGAAAATATAGTGATTTTACTAATTCTGTTATATTTTGAGCACTATTGATGCTAGAGACTTGAGACTTGGTATATATACTCGGGTTAACATCCCACAATCGAAAAACTATGGCGGATATATCTACGCCTTCAGGGGCCTGGCAACTAATATCAGCTTATATCTCCCACAGTTTTAGTGCTAGAAGCTTTAAAATTGGATGTTAAGTTACTGGGGCCTCCTCTATCGATTCCCCAAAAATTATTGTTACGCCCCAAAAGGGCGTGACATACAGAAAAATACCCAGTAATTTTCGCATTTTTCGAATGTAAGCATCCAAACTTTACAGTTATATTCCTGAACGCCCACTCTATGCACATGCCAAAAATTATTTGTCTACGGCCACTGGGGGCGTGGCAAATCAAAACTGAAACATCTGCAGCTTCTGAGCCAATAACGCGCCAAATAATGACTTTGTGACCTTTGACCTTGTCTTTTGACTTGTTAAATTATATATATATATATATGTTTGAATATTTTATTAATACAAAATAACTAAATAAAGAAAATATAACAAAAATATCAACATGACCGCACCGGGGTTCGAGCCCACACCTCTACGCTCGCCAACGAACTTAAATCACATGTTCAGAGTTGCCACCTCTCTCATTTTGAGAGATGCCACTCTCTCGATTTAGGTGCGCATTTTTGCTAAGGTAAGGTTCTAAGCTTCGATCCTAATTGAAACTGTCTGGCCACCTCCAATGAAAAGTTTTAATCTGCAGCTAATTTGACCGGCGACAGTGGGGATTTAAGGTTAAATTAAAAAAAATATAATGTGATAGATGCCCCTGTGGGCTGCTGGGACGTGAAATAGTATTTTTCTGTCGGTTGCGTCCGACTGCAACGTTCTTACTTGGTTTTTATGTGTTTTTATACCCTGAACCCATTGAAAATGGGAATTCAGGGTATAATGTTTTGTTGAAATGTATGTAACAGGGAGAAGGAGGAGTGGCAGACCCCATAAAGTATATATATTCTTGATCAGGGAGACAAGCCGAGTCGATTTAGCCCTGTCCGTCTGTCCGTCCGTTTGTCCGTCTGTCTGTCCGTATGTATGAACGCGTCGTTCTCAGAACCTATGAGAGCTAGAGACCTGAAATTTTTTATGTAGGTCCGTGAATAGCACGAAAAGATCGAGTTTGTTAAAAAAGTCGATAACTATTTTAGTTTTAATGTTATCGATTAAAAACATTATCAAATGTTAGTTATAAAATTAAATCTCCCACGTCTTTATAGCTAGAGTTCCCAATTTTTTTGTAAGTTTTATATTTATTTTATCTAATTTTGATTTTTGTTCAATTTTGGATACCGGCTCCAAATTTCAATATTTAAATTGAGGTTAGTTGCACTCAAAGCCAGTAAATGAATGGGTTGATATTTTTAAAAATTGGAAAAATGTAATAAAATATAATGAACATAAGCTGAAAATTTCATTTAAATCCATTTATTCGCGCAGAAGTTATTAAACAAAACATTTGGCCAATCGGCCAAACACGTGACCAGCAACGCAAAACAAATTGTTTTCCTATACATGTGCACACATACACATATACACATTGAGCTGCGTGCATTTAGCGAATTCTAAAACCCGCAAGTTTTAGTGTAAATATTTCAATAGATGGCGATATGATTTGCTAATTATCAGCTGTTCAATAAATCGAAACAGGGATGGCACTATTCTATCGAACCACAGATGGCGCTATTAGCAAAACAATTGAAAATGAATTGAATTTAGTTTTCTGTGCGTTTATACAAAATGCTAATTATGCAGTATTTTTAAAAACGCAGATAGCGCGGGGTATAGGGTATCTCCTAGTCGGGACCCCCGACTAGAGTCTTCTTAATTGTTTATATATATATATTTTTATACCCTGAACCCATTGAAAAGGGGAAATCAGGGTATAATGTTTTAGTTGAAATGTATGTAACAGGGAGAAGGAGGTGTGGCAGACCCCATAAAGTATATATATTCTTGATCAGGGAGACAAGCCGAGTCGATTTAGGCCTGTCCGTCTGTCCGTCCGTCTGTCCGTCTGTCTGTCCGTATGTATGAACGCGTCGTTCTCAGAACCTATAAGAGCTAGAGCCTTGAAATTTTGTATGTAGGTCCGTGAACACCACGAAAAGATCGAGTTTGTTAAAAAATTTTAATGTTATCGATTAAAAACATTATCGAATGTTAGTTATAAAATTAACTCTCCCATGTCTTTATAGCTAGAATCCCCAAATTTTTATGTAAGGTTTATATTTAGTTTATCTAATTTTGGTTTTTGTTTAATTTTGTATACCGACTCCAACTTTCCCCAAATATTTAAATTGAGGTTAGTTGCACTCAAAGCCAGTAAATGAATGGGTTTACTTTTTTTAAAATTGGAAAAAATGTAATAAAATATGATGAACATAAGCTGAAAATTTCATTCAAATCCATTAATTCGCGCAGAAGTTATTAAACAAAACATTTGGCCAATCGGCCAAACACGTGACCAGCAACGCAAAACAAATTGTTTTCCTATACATGTGCACACATACACACATACACACACACACATTGAGCTGCGTCATCTAGCAAATTCTAAAACTCGCAAGTTTTAGTGTACATATTTCCAATAGATGGCGCTATGATTTGCTAATTATAACGCAGGTAGAGCGGGGTTTAGGGTATCTCCTAGTCGGGACCCCGACTAGAGTTTTCTTACTTGTTTTTATATCCTGAACCCATTGAAAATGGGAAATCAGGGTATAATGTTTTGTTGAAATGTATGTAACAGGCAGAAGGAGGCGTGGCAGACCCCATAAAGTATATATATTCTTGATCAGGATGACAAGCCGAGTTGATATAGCCATGTCCGTCTGTCCGTCTGTCCGTCCGTCCGTCTGTCCGTCTGTCCGTATGTATGAACGCGTCGTTCTCAGAACCTACAAGAGCTAGAGATTTGAAATTTTTATGTAGGTTCCTGTATAGCACGAAAAGATCGAGTTTGTTTCAGAAATTGATAACTGTTATCGTTTTATTGTTATCGATTAAAAACGAAAATCTAAATTCAGCTACAAAATTCTATCTAATTCATCTTTCTAGCTAGAGTCTTCCAATTTTGCATTTAGTGTTATGTAAGCATTACGCAATTTCGGTTTTTGTTAAATTTTGTGTGCCACGCCACCTTCGCCTCAAATTTGTAACTCCTGTATATCAAATACTAGAGACTTGTGCTTTGGCACATACATACATATGGATGACATGATTACGCCCAACAAGTTTGATTAAAATCGTTCGTCTAGAAAAAAGTTATTAAACATTTAATTTCCCATAACATTGCCATGCAAAGCAGCCAAAGAACAGCTGACGCAACGACTTGCGCTTGTGTATGCGTGCGCCTGTGTATGTGTGTGTATGTTTTGCTTGTAATGAACGTGCATATGCATGTGTATATAAAAGAAATGAAGAATGCTTGAATAGCGGATCTTCACAGGGTTCAGTCGAGCGCAGTCGAGCGGTCTCGACTAGAGTTTTCTTACTTGTTTATTTTGTATTTGCGCCTGTCGCTGCTTCCGTCTCAGCTGCTTTAGCTCCTTAGCAGCTTCATACGATTGCAGCCTGGACCGGGCTTCTTGTAGAAAGGACAGCCCTTATAGCTACTAATATGCTCGCCACCGCAATTAGCGCATTTAGGGGCTGCCTGTCTAGATTTAGTGCAGGAGGTCGAAGCGTGCTCTTCTGCACACTTCATACATCTAAATTGCCGCCTACAATAGTTTTCGTGTGCCCAAATGCTGACAGCGATGGCATTGATCGGCTTAGCTATGCTCTCGACCTTCACTGCCTGCCCGCTTAGCTCTGTGAGCTCCAGGATGCGGGTATGACTGCCATCCATTTTGGGCTGAAACCCACCTCGAACACGTTCACAGGCTTGCCCGTGGAAACGTTTCTTTACGTTTTAACGTAACGTATCTCATTCCCGAGATCTATTAGCCGCGCCTTAAGCCATTCACAGGGGTAGAGTGGTGAATGTGCTTAATGCACACCCTATACCCCTCTGGCTGCGCTGTTGGTGTGTATGCAAGTGGGTGCCATCTTTATTTAAAGTCTCCATGATGGCCTCGTATGTTTGCATATTATCGCATTCTATACGCAGACCATCATTAGACATTGTTCTTGTGATGAATTTTCCAACTGCTGGATTGCTTTGCAGCTTATCCAGCAGTGGTACTATTTGCGGCACGGGTGTTATTGTTATCTATTTGCGGCTGCTGTTGCTGCTCTTCAGCTGGCATGGCTGGCAATCCATTTGCTGCTCAATTTCTTGCTGTTGTTGTTGCTGCAGCTGCTGCTCTGGCTGCTGTTGTTGTTGTGTTGCTGCTGCTGCTGTAGCTGTAGCTGCTGTTGCTGCCGCCTCTGCTTGACTCTCATCTGCAGCCTCTTGGCGTAATCGCTTTTGAATTGTGGCGTTTGAATGGCGAGTCCGGGTCAGAAAGATCTTCTTCCTCGGACTCGTTCATTTCGCCACATCTACGCTTCAATGACGATTGCCATGAAGCTGAATTTGCTGAAGCTGCCATTGCTTGTGGCAGTTCATGGGGGAGCAATGGTGGCACCTTAGAAAGCCACCTTTGTACTTCAGATGTATTTAAATTTAAATTAAAGTTAGAATTTAAATTAATGCTACTCGTTGCCATAATTGGCATTGCGCTTGCGCTTACGCTCGTATTTGTAGTTGCTTTTGTGTTTGTATCTGTATTAGTGATCATTGTGAGCGCGTTCGTCATTACGTTTTCTTTGGTATTTGTATTGGCGCTCTTAATTGCGTTCGTCAGTGTATCGGCAGTCTTTACGTTTGTATTTGTATTTGTCTTTGCGTTTGCAGCGTCAGTCAAGAGAGTGTTTCTGTATGTATATGTGTGGTTTAGTGCTGCTGCCTTATCTCTCTTATTCTGTCTTTGATCTATTTGTAGTGGCTGTGTATGTGTGTGCGCTTTTCGGCTCCATGCGATGCATGTAAGTATTTGTGTCGGCTTTTATTTGTGTTTGTTGTTGAGGCTGCGTGCGTCTCTGGCTGCACTGCATGTCGTGAGGCCTCTTAATGCTAGCTGAGGCTGGGCTAGTGTGTTAGTGTGAGTGAGCGGAAGGGAATTTCTAGAGGTGGCTGCCTCTCTTGACACTTCCTGTGTGTTGGTGAGAGTGACTTTTCACCACTTTCTCCTCCTTTTTGTGGCGCCTGACGCTACTTTTGGCGCCTTTTCTGGCGCTTTTTCGGCGCCTTCTGGGGACCCTTTGCTGGCTTCTCTAATGAGAACATCTCCTCCAGCAAGGCAAGGCTGGCCTCGTCGGCCGTTGTGTCGAAGGACGGGGGGATCGATTCGTCTGAATCAGACAGTATGGATACGATACACTCACCGCTCTCCAATGTCTCAGCTTCAGCCGCGGCTGCGGCTGCGACTGATTGTCGGCGGCTCCTCTGGCCAGTGGGCTCGCTCATCCCAAGTAGCAGTTCCATGGAGTCGTCAGAATTATAGTTGGCTGCCATCATATAGTTGTTGTCTGCTTTTATGCGTCACAAAAAATACAGTCATTAGTATATGTTCGCCAGTATATATATAAAATATATATATATATTTATTCACTTTATGTTTAAAAATTGTTTTTATACTATTTCACGTAGTGATATAGTATATTGGGTCTGTGCAATGTCCGTCCGTCTGTCCGTCCGTCCGTATGAACGCAAACCATTTTCACGCTATTGAAGCTAGAGACTTGAAATTTGAAATATATACTCGTGTATACCCTAGTCTGATAAAGTGTCAAGATTTTCCCGATACGCCCACTAGGGGCGTGGCAAATCGGAAAATGCATTTTCCTGTATCTCAGAAACACTACTTCTAGAAGGGCTAGAGAGTTGAGATTTTAACTGAACACTCATGTTGACATCCCAAAATCAAAAAGCTATGGCGGATATATCTACGCCCATTGGGGGCGTGGCAAATCTGGTCAAACTGTATCTTCTACAGTTTTAATGCTAGAACGCCCAAATTTGGCACGTGGTTACTGTTACGCTCCTATAAGGATCGCCTAAAAATTTTATATCCACGCCTACTAGGGGCGTGGCAAATCGGATCTGAATATATAGTGATTTTACTAGCTTCGTTATATTTTTAGCAATATTGACGCTAGAGACTTGAGACTTGGTATATATACTGTTGAAATTCCACAATCGAAAAGCACCATATCCACCAGGATATATCTACGCCCTCAGGGGCGTGGCAACTAATATCAGCTTATATCTCTCAGTTTTAGTGCTAGAAGCTTCAAAATTAGATTTTAAGTTACTGGGGGCCTCTCTATCGATTCCCCAAAAATTATTGTTACGCCCCAAAAGGGGCGTGACATACAGAAAAATACACTGTAATTTTTGCATTTTTCGAGTGTAAGCATCCAAACTTTACAGTTATATTCCTGAACGCCCACTCTATGCACATGCCAAAAATTATTTGTCTACGGCCACTGGGGCGTGGCAAATGTCTTTTGACTTGTTAAATTATATATATATGTTTGAAAAGAACATTTTATTAATACAAAATAACTAAATAAAGAAAATATAACAAAAATATCAACATGACCGCACCGGGGTTCGAGCCCACACCTCTACGCTCGCCAACGAACTTAAATCACATGTTCAGAGTTGCCACCTCTCTCATTTTGAGAGATGCCATCTCCCCGATTTAGGTGCGTCCTAATTGAAACTGTCTGGCCACCTCCAATGAAAAGTCTTAGTCTGCAGCTAATTTGAGCGCCGACAGAGGGAATTTAAGGTTAAATTTAAAAAAATATAATGTGATAGAGGCCCCTGTGGGCTGCTGGGACGTGAAATAGTATTTCGCTGTCGGTTGCGTCCGACAGCAACGTTCTTACTTGTTTTTTTTTTTTTTTAATTTATTGGCTTCACTTTTAATTTTTATTTCCTGTTTTATATTTTTCCCATTTAGAATTAATAAGAAAATTTATTTGCTTTTTATTCACATTAATTTTATTTCAATAGAGTCTGTCTCGGTGTACAATGCAGTCTTCGCGATTGAAATGTGTTGGAGGAGTGGCGCAGCGCAACACCACCTCCGGCCTCGAGCGCTGGGTTATAGATTATGTTAAATCCGACCGATTACTCTAGGGTTTGAGCAACTTTTCTCGGTTTTGTTGTCGCGTAACGTATTGTGTTGTTGGCGCCTTCGTTACTTGTGCCGGTCTGGCATCTCAGGCTTGGTGGTCGATATTTTATCGATAAGCCATCTCAGGACCCAGATATTGTTGTTGCTAATTTAGCTTGTGGCGACATTATACCCATCGACTTTGAATCTGTTATTGCTGCTGCGCGTCCAGCTTGCGACGAATGTGACCTGCGCCATGCGAATCCAGGCTGTGTCTAGTTTTTGGCGGCCTTTTAGACTGCTGTTGTTGTTGTTGTTGCTGTTGTTGTAGTTGTTGTTGTTGGACATTGATTGTCAGTTGTTCGTCTGTTATGGTCTCAATGTCTATGTAGTGGCTCTACTTCCACTGGTAATGTTGTGAAGCGAGACATTTGTGTTAAGATTTTTTTATTTGTTGCGGCTCTAGTGTGTATTGGGCTTGTGCTAGTGCTTGCGCGGGTATTTGGATTTGCGCTTGCGCACATATTTGTATTTGCTTGTAAGTTTACGTTTGTATTTGGTGAGATTTTGCAGCATCAGTCAAGTCAGTCGAATTTATGTGTGTGTGTGTGTATGTGTTGTTTAGTTCTGCCTTCTCTTCAGCGGCTGTGCGCGCGCTCTTCGGCTTCATTCGTTGCAGGTAAGTATTGTTCGTGTTAATGTTTGTGTTTGTGTGTATTTGTGTCTGTTGGGCAAGGCGCGCTCTCTTAAATCTAGCTGAGCGAGCATGTTGGTGTTGGTGTTATTTTTACTAAAATATATTTGTTTTCCATGTCGCCGTATGACATCCTGACTATAGTGGATGCCTTCATCATCATTGCTGGAAATCTCCTGGATGGCGTCGGTGATCATTGGTCAGGATTAGTGCCGCCTTGGGCAGCTGTATGGCGCTGCAGCGCAGCCTCGGGTGAGTATTTTGTTTGTATTTATTTGTGTACATATATTAATTCATATTTATTTATTTTCCATTTTATTGGCTATCATTATGGACTTTATTGTACATCAGGCGCATCATTGGGCATCTCTTGGGCAGCGTCTGTGCCCATTGACAGGTGGAGTGTCGCATTTA
This sequence comes from Drosophila mercatorum, assembly GCA_961210405.1. NCBI lineage: Eukaryota > Metazoa > Arthropoda > Insecta > Diptera > Drosophilidae > Drosophila > Drosophila mercatorum. The sequence continues at coordinate 75,473 of CAUIUS010000036.1, read as the reverse complement.
ATAAGTGCAGCCTCAAGGTATGCAATTGAATTTATTATTTGCCAACATGTAGTTTATGGATTGTTATGTATTTGCAGGTGGACATTTATCCGGCTCCACTACTGCTCCAGATGGCCAGGCTGTTGCTGGCGAATCAATGGAGCCAGTGCGCTGTCCCTCGCTATACCCACTGCCGCAATCCAACCGTGAGCGCCACCGACAGGCCTCACCAAACATACACGAGAGAAAAAATTTTGAAAATTAAAATAAAGTGATTTAAAACTTAAAGCTATTAAAAATCTTGTTATTTACTAAAAATGGGAAATTAAACAAGTGAAAATCAAATCAATTAACAATTGAATCAAGCAAGTGCATAAACTCCATAAAGTGTTTTCTTAACTAAAGTGACTGCAAATAAAGTTCGCCGCATAAAAGAAGGCAACGAATTCAACGAATTAAAGAGATGACAGCCAATTACGAACCAGACGACTCCATGGAGATGCTACTCGGGATGAGCGAGCCAGCTGGACAGAGGAGCCGCCGACAACGCCGCAGCAGCGGCAGAAATTGAGACACTAGAAAACGGTGAGTGTATCGTGTCTGTACTGTCCCTGACAGATTCAGATGCGTCCAACTCATCGTTCTTTAACGAAACGGCCGATGAAGGCAGCATGGCATTGTTGGAGGAGATATTCTCCTTGGATATTCTAATTGGGGCTCAAGAAGGCGCCAGAAAAACGGCGCCAAAAGTGGCGCCGCCGCTGCCGCCAAAAGAAAGTCCAAAAGAAAGCCTAAAAACAACACCAATACAAGCAGTGCGAGCGAGAAGTGCACTGCTTACACTCATTCGCACGCCAACAAAGCAGTAGGGCGAGAGAACGAAACTCGAAAGTTTACACCCACAGTCACTAACACTAACACCAAAACCAACATGCTCGCTCAGCTAGATTTAAGAGAGCGCGCACTTGCCCAATCATAGACACAAATACACACAGACACAAACATAAACACGAACAATACTTACCTGCAACGAATGAAGCCGAAGGCCCCGCGCACATCCACTGAAAGAGAAGGCAGAACTAAACAACACATAAACACACACACACATAAATTCGACTGACTTGACTGATGCTGCAAAAGCTCACACAAATACAAACGTAAACTTACAAGCAAATACAAATATGTGCGCAAGCGCAAATCCAAATACCCGCGCAAGCACAAGCGCAAGCCCAATACACAATAGAGCAGCAACAAATAGTATAAATCTGAACACAAATGTCTCACTTCACAACATTACCAGTGGAAGTGAGAGCCACTACATAGACATTGAGACCATAACAGACGAACAACTGACAATCAATGTCCAACAACAACAACTACAACAACAATAACAACAACAGCAGTCTAAAAGGCCGCCAAAAACTAGACACAGCCTGGATTCGCATGGCGCAGATCACATTCGTCGCAAGCTGGACGCAGCAGCAGCAATAACAGATTCAAAGTCGATGGCTATAATGTCGCCACAAGCTAAATTAGCAACAACAATATCTGAGTCCTGAGATGGCTTATCGATAAAATATCGACCACCAAGCCTGAGATGCCAGACCGGCACAAGTAACGAAGGCGCCAACAACACAATACGTTACGCGACAACAAAACCGAGAGAAGTTGCTCAAATCCTAGAGTAATCGGTCGGATTTAACATAATCTATAGCCCAGCGCTCGAGGCCGGAGGTGGTGTTGCGCTGCGCCGATCCTCCAACACATTTCAATCGCGAACACTGCATTGTACACCGAGACAGACTCTATTGAAATAAAATTAATGTGAATAAAAAGCAAATAAATTTTCTTATTAATTCTAAATGGGAAAAATATAAACAAAAAGTGAAGCCAATAAATAAAAAAAACCCTTTTTAAGCAAAAGTGAATAAATATATTTTTTATATATATATTGGCGAACATATACTGGTGACTGGATTTTTGTGACGCATAAAAGCAGACAACAACTATATGATGGCTATAATTCTATAATTCTATAATTCTGACGACCCATGGAACTGCTACTTGGGATGAGCGAGCCCACTGGCCAGAGGAGCCGCCGACAATCAGCTTGCAGCCGCAGCCGCAGCCGCGGCTGAAGCTGAGACATTGGAGAGCGGTGTATCGTATCCATACTGTCTGATTCAGACGAATCGATCCCCCGTTCTTCGACACAACGGCCGACCTGGCGTTGCTGGAGGAGATGTTCTCATTGAAGAAGCCAGCAAAGGGTCCCCAGAAGGCGCCGATAAAAGCGCCAGAAAAGGCGCCAAAAGTAGCGTCAGGCGCCACAAAAAAGGAGGGAGAAAGTGGTGAAAAGTCACTCTCACCAACACACAGGAAGTGTCCCAAAAAGAGGCAGCCACCTCTAGAAATTCCCTTCCGCTCACTCACACTAACACACAGCCCAGCCTCAGCTAGCATTAAGAGAGGCTCACGACATGCAGTGCAGCCAGAGAGCGCACTTGCCCAGCCTCAACAACAAACGCAAATAAAAGCCGACACAAATACTTACATGCATCGCATGGAGCCGAAGAGCGCGCACACACATACACAGCCACTACAAATAGATCAAAGACAGAATAAGAGAGATAAGGCAGCAGCACTAAACCACACATATACATACAGAAACACTCTCTTGACTGACGCTGCAAACGCAAAGACAAATACAAATACAAACGTAAAGACTGCCGATACACTGACGAACGCAATTAAGAGCGCCAATACAAATACCAAAGAAAACGTAATGACGAACGCGCTCACAATGATCACTAATACAGATACAAACACAAAAGCAACTACAAATACGAGCGTAAGCGCAAGCGCAATGCCAATTATGGCAACGAGTAGCATTAATTTAAATTCTAACTTTAATTTAAATTTAAATACATCTGAAGTACAAAGGTGGCTTTCTAAGGTGCCACCATTGCTCCCCATGAACTGCCACAAGCAATGGCAGCTTCAGAAAATTCAGCTTCATGGCAATCGTCATTGAAGCGTAGATGTGGGAAATGGCGAAAGAAGATCTTTCTGACCCGGACTCGCCATTCCAAACGCCACAATTCAAAAGCTATTACGCCAAGAGGCTGCAGATGAGAGTCAAGCAGAGGCGGCAGCAACAGCAGCTACAGCTACAGCAGCAGCAGCAACAACAACAACAACAGCAGCCAGAGCAGCAGCTGCAGCAACAACAACAGCAAGAAATTGAGCAGCAAATGGATTGCCAGCCATGCCCAGCTGAAGAGCAGCAACAGCAGCCGCAAATAGATAACAATAACACCCGTGCCGCAATATACCACTGCTGGATAAGCTGCAAAGCAATCCAGCAGTTGGGAAATTCATCACAAGAACAATGTCTAATGATGGTCTGCGTATAGAATGCGATAATATGCAAACATACGAGGCCATCATGGAGACTTTAAATAAAGATGGCACCCACTTGCATACACACCAACAGCGCAGCCAGAGGGGGTATAGGGTGTGCATTAAGCACATTCACCACTCTACCCCCTGTGAATGGCTTAAGGCGCGGCTAATAGATCTCGGGAATGAGATACGTTACGTTAAAAGTAAAGAAACGTTTCACGGGCAAGCCTGTGAACGTGTTCGAGGTGGAGTTGCAGCCCAAAATGGATGGCAGTCATACCCGCATCCTGGAGCTCACAGAGCCAAGCGGGCAGGCAGTGAAGGTCGAGAGCATAGCTAAGCCGATCAATGCCATCGCTGTCAGGCATTTGGGCACACGAAAACTATTGTAGGCGGCAATTTAGATGTATGAAGTGTGCAGAAGAGCACGCTTCGACCTCCTGCACTAAATCAGACAGGCAGCCCCTAAATGCGCTAATTGCGGTGGCGAGCATATTAGTAGCTATAAGGGCTGTCCTTTCTACAAAGAAGCCCGGTCCAGGCTGCAATCGTATGAAGCTGCTAAGGAGCTAAAGCAGCTGAGACGGAAGCAGCGACAGGCGCAAATACAAAATAAACAAGTAAGAAAACTCTAGTCGAGACCGCTCGACTGCGCTCGACTGAACCCGTGAAGATCCGCTATTCCAAGCATTCTTCATTTCTTTTATATACACATGCATATGCACGTTCATTACAAGCAAAACATACACACACATACACAGGCGCACGCATACACAAGCGCAAGTCGTTGCGTCAGCTGTTCTTTTGGCTGCTTTGCATGGCAATGTTATGGGAAATTAAATGTTTAATAACTTTTTTCTAGACGAACGATTTTAATCAAACTTGTTGGGCGTAATCATGTCATCCATATGTATGTATGTGCCAAAGCACAAGTCTCTAGTATTTGATATACGGGAGTTACAAATTTGAGGCGAAGGTGGCGTGGCACACAAAATTTAACAAAAACCGAAATTGCGTAATGCTTACATAACACTAAATGCAAAATTGGAAGACTCTAGCTAGAAAGATGAATTAGATAGAATTTTGTAGCTGAATTTAGATTTTCGTTTTTAATCGATAACAATAAAACGATAACAGTTATCGAATTTCTGAAACAAACTCGATCTTTTCGTGCTATACAGGAACCTACATAAAAAATTTCAAATCTCTAGCTCTTGTAGGTTCTGAGAACGACGCGTTCATACATACGGACAGACGGACAGACGGACGGACGGACAGACGGACAGACGGACATGGCTATATCAACTCGGCTTGTCATCCTGATCAAGAATATATATACTTTATGGGGTCTGCCACGCCTCCTTCTGCCTGTTACATACATTTCAACAAAACATTATACTCCTGATTTCTTTTCACGGGTTCAGGATATAAAAACAAGTAAGAAAAACTCTAGTCGGGGGTCCCGACTAGGAGATACCCTAAACCCCGCTCTACCTGCGTTATAATTAGCAAATCATAGCGCCATCTATTGAAATATGTACACTAAAACTTGCGAGTTTTAGAATTTGCTAGATGCACGCAGCTCAATTGTGTGTGTGTATGTGTGTATGTGTGCACATGTATAGGAAAACAATTTGTTTTGCGTTGTTGGTCACGTGTTTGGCCGATTGGCCAAATGTTTTGTTTAATAACTTCTGCGCGAATTAATGGATTTGAATGAAATTTTCAGCTTATGTTCATCATATTTTATTACATTTTTTCCAATTTTAAAAAATGTAAACCCATTCATTTACTGGCTTTGAGTGCAACTAACCTCAATTTAAATATTTGGGGAAAGTTGGAGTCGGTATACAAAATTAAACAAAAACCAAAATTAGATAAACTAAATATAAACCTTACATAAAAATTTGGGGATTCTAGCTATAAAGACATGGGAGAGTTAATTTTATAACTAACATTCGATAATGTTTTTAATCGATAACATTAAAATTTTTTAACAAACTCGATCTTTCGTGGTGTTCACGGACCTACATACAAAATTTCAAGGCTCTAGCTCTTATAGGTTCTGAGAACGACGCGTTCATACATACGGACAGACAGACGGACAGACGGACGGACAGACGGACAGGCCTAAATCGACTCGGCTTGTCTCCCTGATCAAGAATATATATACTTTATGGGTCTGCCACACCTCCTTCTCCCTGTTACATACATTTCAACTAAAACATTATACCCTGATTTCCATTTTCAATGGGTTCAGGTATAACAATTAAAATGGCTTTATTGACATTAACCAACAGCAAATACTACAACAACAAAAGACATCTACAAAATGTTGCTAATGCTAATATTAAAAATAATAGTACAACTAAAAATAAATTACACTGCAGCACGGCTAAGCATGAGCTAACATATAGCCGTATAGTGCGTGCGAGAGCAACCATAAACGCCAGTAAAGGCACCATCTGGTCAAGACAATGGCCGCCATCAACAGCAGCAAACACAGAGCGGCAACAACAACAACAGCCTTCCTCGGCGAGGATCGAGTCCCCAGCTCGTGCGGCGCTGCTGCTGCTAATAGGACGAAAACGTCTTATAAGCAATATAAAATGGCCCTCTTCGACCGAACTCGAAATGCGAAAGGAACGTAAGCCCCAGCGCAAGCGAGCCCGGCCAGGAGAGCATGGCCACGAACAGCAACATCCATGAAGAAATGGCTCGGCATCGAGCAATCTGCCAGCAGAAATTCGCGATGCACTGGAAAGGGATAGGCGTCAACAAGCGCCGGATCCACAGTGGCATCAGCAACAGGACGCCAAAAGCCAATAAGGATCCAACAAGGGGGCCCGACACCAGATCCACGAAGACGAATAGCACCGAGCGATCAGATGCTGAAACCTTGACCGAACATAGAATGTTCAGCCGTATGGAGACGAAAATGGACTAGCTGTTTAATACTTTTTGCAGCTGGCGCCATTGATTCGCCAGCAACAGCCTGATCCCCTGGGGCAGTAGAGGGCCTGGTATTGGGGCCACCTGCAATATGCGAAAGAAAAAAATTAAAATAATGTAAACAAACGGCTAACAAAAACCTTACCACTTCCCCGAGGCTGCCCCGCAGCCGCCACTTAGCTCCCAAGCCGGAGCAGCACTTGACCAAGGGGGGCGGTGAAGATGCTCAAGAAAAGTCCAGCGATAATATGACGGTGTTCAGAAAGATCGGCGACAACATGACAAATAAAAAAAAAATTAATATATATAAAACTATATATAACAAACCAAATCACTTGCCTGAGGCCGCGCTGCAGCCGCCACACACCCGCCCAAGGTGGAGCAGCATCTGACCAGGCCACCGACGAAGTCCAGAAGATGTCCAGGATGTCCAGGATGATCGACGATGACATGGAAAATAAATAAAAATAATAAAAATTAATATATATAAAAAAAATATATATATATATATAAATAACAAACCTACGATTTGCAGTTGTTGTTCTGGCAGCTGTTGTTGTTGTGCTTCTGTTGCCTGGCTGCTGTTGTTGTTGTTGCTGCTTGTTGTTGATGTTGTTGTTGTAGATCCCGCAGCTGCTGTTGTTGACCTGCCTAAACCTCATCTGCAGCCTCCTAGCGTATTCGCTTTTAAATTTTTGGCGTCCGTATCAGAAAATCATCCTCCTCGGACTCATCCATCTCCCCAAATCTGCGTTTCAATGGCGATTGCCATGAAACCATATTGGCTGAGGCTGCCATTGGTTGAGCTAGTTCGTGTGGCAGCAATGGTGGCACACTGGAAAACCATCTCGGGACCCAGATATTGTTGTTGCTGTTTTAGCTTGGGACATTATAGCCATCGACTTTGAATCTGTTATTGCTGCCGCGTCCAGCTTGCGACGAATGTGATCTGCGCCATGCGAATCCAGGCTGTGTCTAGTTTTTAGGGCCTTTTAGACTGTTGTTGTTGTTGTAGTTGTTGTTGTTGGACATTGATTGTCAGTTGTTCGTCTGTTATGGTCTCAATGTCTATGTAGTGGCTCTACTTCCACTGGTAATGTTGGGGAACGAGACATTTGTGTTAAGATTTTTTTATTTGTTGCGGCTCTAGTGTGTATTGGGCTTTGTGCTAGTGCTTGCGCGGGTATTTGATTTGCGCTTGCGCACATATTTGTATTTGTTTAAGTTTACGTTTGTTTTGTGTATTTTTCGCATCAGTCAAGTAAAGTCGAATTTATGTGTGTGTGTGTTTATGTGTTGTTTAGTTCTGCCTTCTTCGTGGGATGTGCGCGGGCCTTCGGCTTCATTCGTTATAAAAGTATTGTTCGTGTTTATGTTTGTGTCTGTGTGTATTTGTGTCTATGATTGGGAAGTGCGCCTCTTTTAAATCTAGCTGAGCGAGCATGTTGGTGTTGGGTGAGTGTTAGTGACTGTGGGTGTGAAATTTTCGAGTTTTTGCTTCGCCCTGCACGTTTGTTGGCGTGCGAATTTTAAGCAGTGCACTTTCGCTCGCACTGCTTGTATTGGTGTTGTTTTTAGGCTTTCTTTTGGACTTTCTTTTTGGCGGCGGCAGCAACTGACGCCACTTTTGGCGCCGTTTTTTTTGGGCCTTCTTGAGGCCCCCAATTGAATATCCAGGAGAATATCTCCTCCAACAATGCCATGCTGGCTTCATCGGCCGTTTTTGTTAAAGAACGATGAGTTGGGCGCATCCGGAACTGTCAGGGAAGTACAGACACGATACACTCACCGTTTTCTAGTGTTCATTTCTGCGCTGCTGCGGCTGATTGTCGGCGGCTCTCTGCCGCTGGCCGTCATCCCGAGTACTCCCCTGGAGTCGTCTGGTTCACCAGGACCACATGCGTAAGTATGCACCTCGAATCCTCAGCTTTGGTTGAAGAAAATTTTATTCTTCTTCTTATTTTTACAGCCCCCGGAACATCTATGGACATCACTGGGTTTAGAGGTACGCTTCTGGAGCAGATCGGCGCAGCGGGCCGCCGGGGCGGCAGCGTTCTATACTCGGGAAGTATATTGTCAGGTTATGTTTATATTATTATTTTTATACTATTTCACGTAGTGATATAGTATATTGGTTTTGGCAATGTCCGTTTTGCGTCCGTCCGTCTGTCCGTCTGTCCGTCTGTCCGTCTGTCCGTCTGTCCGTATGAACGAAACCATTTCCACGCCATTGAAGCAGAGACTTGAAATTTGAAATATATACTCGTGTATACCCTCGTTGATAAAGTGTCAAGATTTTCCCCATACGCCCACTAGGGGTGGCAAATCGGAAAAAAGCATTTTCCTGATTCAGAAACACTACTTCTAGAAGAGCTAGAGAGTTGAGTTTTTAAATGAACACCAGTCGACATCCCAAAACAAAAAAACTATGGCGGATATATCTACGCCCATTGGGGGGGTGGAAAACGGGTCAAACTGATTTTACAGTTTTCCCAGAACGCCCAAATTTGGCACGTGGGTTTTTAAAGGCCCCCAAAAGGCGCCCTTTTTACCCACGCCTACTAGGGGGTGGCAAATGGGATCTGAAGAATAGTGATTTTACTGTTTTTGTTTTTTGAGCACTATTGATGCTAGAGATTTTAGACTTGGTTTATACTGGGAACACCCCACAATCGAAAACTATGGCGGATATATCTACGCCTTCAGGGGGGTGGAACCCAATTTTCACCCAAATTTCCCCACTTTGTGCTAGAAGCTTCAAAATTGAATTTAATTACGGGGGGCCTCCCTATCGTCCCCCAAAAAAATTTTTTAAAAAGGGGGTGACATACGAAAAAACCCAATTTTCGCATTTTTCGAATTAAGACCCAAACTTTACAGATCCCGAAACTCTATGAAATCCCAAAAATTTTTGTCTACGGCCACTGGGGGGCAAATAAAAAACTAAAAATTTTCGTTTGCCCCAAAACCCCAAATAATGACTTGGCCCCTTTACCGGGCTTTTGAGTTAAATTAAAAAATTATTTTTGAAAAGAATATTTTATTAATACAAAATAACTAAATAAGGAAAATATAACAAAAATATCAACATGACCGCACCGGGGTTCGAGCCCACACCCCCGCTCGCTACTTTCACATGTTCAGGTTGCCACCTTTCATTTTGGGATGCCATTTTCTCGATTTAGGTGCGTGTGTTTGCTAAGGTAAGGGTTCGATCCTAATTGAAACTTTCCCCCCAATGAAAAGTTTTAGTTTTTCAGCTAATTTGAGCGGGGAAAGGGGGGTTTAAAGGGTTTAAAATTTTTTAAAAAAATAATATATGCCCCTGTGTGCTGCTGGGTCGTGAAAATATTTCGCTGTCGGTTGCGTCCGACAAACGTTTTTATTTTTTTTTTCTTTCTTTGAATTGCGGGGCCCCCGGAGGACTTTTCTGAGCATTGGGGGCATCGATGGCCCTTTTAGGCCATATCGTAGTCCCCCCTTTTGGCAGGCAGGCACCGCCGGGGGGTAGCTTTAAAGGTAGGGGTGTATTATTAATGTTTTTCCCTATCCCAATGTATAGGGGTTTATTGGCGTCCCGGTTTCGTGGTAGTTGGACGTTTTATCATCATCGGACATTCTTGGACGACGCCGGGGCCTTTGGGAGTTTTTGGGGCCTTGGGGTTTTTTAGGGTTCAGCGCACCCCCTAAAGTTTTTTTGATTTTTTTTATTTTTCAATATATATTTATATGCCAGGGGGCCCATGTCATTTTCCGGGGTTTTTTTTTATGCCCTCATCATTACGTTGGACACTTCCTGGTGGCGTCGGTGATCATTGGTCAATTTTGGGGCCGCTTTGGGAGTTTTGGGGCTGCAGCGCATTCGGTAAGTGTGTGTTTGTGTTGTTTTGTTTTTAAATTTTTCTAATTGAATTTGTTTTCCATGTCACCGATGTCATCCTGGACATTTCCTGGTGGCGTCGGTGATCACTGGTCAGGGGAAAGGGGGCCCCCCTTTAGAAATTTTTTTTGGGGGCCACGAGCCTCAGGAAAGGTAGTGTTTGTGTGGTTTTTTTTTAATTTTTACAATTAAATTTTTTTTCCATGTCGCCGTATGGGGATCCTGGATTTCTTTTTGGTGCCCTCTTATTTCGTTGGACACTTCCTGGATGGCGTCGGGACTTGGTCAGTTGTGGGGGCCCCTTTGGGCAGCTGTTTGGGGGCAGGGAGTTCCCCGGGGGTGTTTTTTGGTTTTTTTTTAAACTAATTAAATTTTTTTTTCCTGTCGCCGTATGTCATCCTGGGGTATTTTGGTGTCTTCATCATCATCGCTAATTCCTGGATAGCGTCGGTGATTATTGGTGGGTTTGTGCCGCCGGGGCTGTTTTATCCGATCCTGGGAGTATTTTGTTTTCCGTTTTTTTTTTTTTTTTTTTTAATTCATATTTATTTATTTTCTATGTTATTGGCTATCATTATGGATTTTATTGTACATCAGGCGCTTCATTGGGCATCTCTTGGGCGCGTCTTGGGGCCCTTGGTCAGGTGGAGTGTCGCATATAAACAGTGTAAAGGGATGCAATTGAATTTATTATTTGTTTTTTTTTTTTTTCCCCAACCCATTGAAAAAGGGGAAACGGGTAAAGTTTTTTTTTAAAAGGGGTATGTATGTAACAGGCAGGGGAGGCGTGGCAGACCCCATAAAGTATATATATTTTTGATCAGGGGGACAAGCCGAGGATATAGCCATTCCTCTGTCCGTCCGTCTGTCCGTTGTCCGATGAACGCGTCGTTTCCGAACCACAAGAGCAGAGACTTGAAATTTTTTTGTAGGCCTCTATAGCACGAAAAGATCGAGTTTTTTTTAGAAAGGGTAACTTTTATCTTCTATTGTTATCGATTAAAAACGAAAATCTAAATTCAGCTACAAAATTTATCTAATTCATCTTTTTACCCAGAGTCTTCAAATTTTGCATTTAGTGTTATGAAGCCTTAGCAATTTCGGTTTTTGTTAAACCCAAAAGCCACGCCCCCGCCTCAAATTTGTAACCCCAAAATCAAAAAAAAACTTGGGGCTTTGGCACAAAATTTTCATATGGATATGATCACGCCCAACAAGTTTGATCAAAATCGTTGGTCTAAAAAAAAACATAATTTAATTTATAGCATTGCCATGAAAAAACACCCAAAAAAACAGCTGACGCACCGACTTGCGTTTTGTGTGCGTGCGCCCGTTTTTTGTGGTAAAAATTTTTTTTTGTAATGAACGTACATATGCATGTGTATATAAAAGAAATTAAGAATGCTTGGAATAGCGGTTCTTCGGGTTCAGGTATACCCTATTTTTTGGCGGTCTCCCCCCGGGGTTTTCTTACTTGTTTTTATTTTATTTATGTAGAACCTGTACAAACAAATCTTAGTACTATAACAACACATGACTTTATATATATACGGGCCAAACCTAAAATTTGGGAGGAATTGAAGATTAAAGTTATAGGTTTTTTGTTCCAAATTTTTGGTGGGAACATTGACGTATACAGCCTTTACATCTCAGCGGCAAGGTGTTTTTTTGTTGACCCATCGCAGTTGTTGCAGTCTTTTTGGGCCCTTTTTTCACCGAAAACTTTAAGGTGCGGCCCAAAGGTGAGGCGCTTGTCCAGTGTGATTCCAACATTTTTTTTCCCGGGAAAAATTGGTTTTAGGGTTACCTCCAGCTTGGGGGGACATTATCACCCTTTTTTGGGGGAAGCGGGGGTTTAAAGTATTTAGGGGGTTGATTTTCAAAATTCCACCGCTTGCACCAATCAGTGAGAGTACAAGATACCTCTGTAGTCCTGTAATTTGTTTCCCCTCACGACTGTTGGGGTTTTAGATGACTGCAACATCATCAGCATAAGTGGAATGAAAGCGGGGGGGAGCGTCCATATGTTGAGAGGACGGCCTGGCGTCTGCCGATACAAAAAAAAAAGAGGGGGCCAAGAACACCCCCCTGCGGCTTTTCCCCCCCTTCATAGTATGTGGACGATAGTGTATCCTTTACATTTATTTTTAAACCCCCAAGGTCTTCTAGATAAGCCCTTTTTAAAAGGCCATAGTTCGGAGCAGGTAAAAGGGTTTTTTTTTTGTCAGTAATCCATCGTGCCACCCCTTTTTCAAACGCTTGTTTTATGTCAATGAAAACCGCGTTGGAGTACTCAAACGCCTGCAGGATGTGTTTCACCAATCTGGAACTTGCTCCACTGTGCCCCCCCGGGGAAAACCAAATTGGTGATCCGGTAAGATATTGAATTGTCTTATTTTTGAAAAACCCCCTTTAAAAAAAAGGTCCTCCCCATATTTTTGACAGGGGGGGGCAATAGACTTATAGGCCGATAAGACCCCCGGGCCTCTTCCGGTTTCCCCCTTTTGAATCATCAAGATTGCAGCTTTTTTTCCCTTGTTGGGGAAAAAATTGAAGCCTGATGATGGCATTCAAGATTAGTACAATGTACAGTAGCGCTCTTGTAGACAAGGCCTTCAGCGGCATTGCAAATTTTTTTTTATTCCGGGGGCTTTTTTTTTTTGGCAATATTTGGGGTTTTCTGTTATTTTCGATTTTTTAGGCTGAATAGGCGGGGGCATCTGCAAGGGGGCCCCCCAAACGGGGTGTGTTTCCATGTTCTGCTCCATTGTACCAAAACTATAAAGGGAGTAAAACGATCCCCAGGGGAAAATCCGAATGCGTTAGCCTGTTCCAATTCGCATTTAGCAAGTTCACCATTGGGGGCGGGAAAATTCCTGCCCAAAAGGTTGTCGTTTTTTTGGGTTTTGTGCATTTCCCCCGGGGGAAAAATTTTTTTTTTATAGTGTAGTCCATGGGGGAAAAAAGTTTTTGCTCGAAGAAATCAATTTGAGTTCCCTTTTTAAAAAAATTTCGAAGCTGCCTTCTGCACGGTTCCAAAAAATTCGGTCCCAAGGGTTTTGGGGGGGAATTGCTCTTCTACGGAGGCACCTTTTTTTCTGATAAGCTCTTTGGCTTCTCTCGTTAGAACAATTCCATAATTAGTGGGCCGAGGTTGGGGTTAAGCGGCGTTGCAGCAGCAGCAGCTCTTTTATGTTCTCCGGGGGAGATTTATCAACTGCATACTCGATGTTTTTTTAAAAGTTCAATTTTTTTTTTAATTGAATTGAGTCATCTAACTTTTTTTTCCCTGGGTATCAGTACGGTTGGTTATTAGCCTTGGACTTGGCCCCAAAATTTTTTCCGTCGGGTGCAACTCCCCCCCAAAAGGGCTAAATGGTCAGAGTCTAAGTCCCAGTTTTGGTAGAAAATTTTTTTTATAACCTGTATGCCATGGTATAAAAGCAAAAAAAAAAAGCAAGAGGGGGGTGGCTGGATATATATGAGTACTAGTTGGGGGTCCTTTTGCAAGAATTTAGCGCCTCTGGCTGTGATAGCTTCTGCAAGTTTCGCCCCGGGGGGGAAATTTTAAGAATCTTTTCCCCCCAGCCAATGCCGTGCATTCCAATCGCCACCCCCAAAAAAATACCGTTGGCCGCAAGAAAGAGTATGTCGCTGAAATCCCTTTCTTTTTTTTCTGTTTTGGTGGACAGTATATGGGGGAAAAAAAAATGTCTCCCAATCCCGGGGGGCTTTTTAAATTTTTGACATTTGTATATTTTGGGGGGTTTTTTTAACCCTTTTTTGGGGAAATGACGGGGGGAACTTCTGGCCCCAAAAAAACCCCCCTCCCATACCCTTGGGTCTTGAAGGTTTGTGGCCCCGGGGGGAAAAGGGATAACCATATATTTTGATTATATCTCCCCCTTCAGTCTGATCTTTTTTTAAAAGTAGAATGTCGACGTTGTTATGCGCTTTTAACCCCACATTTTTGGCTTTTCCCGCAATGCCGTTGACATTCCAGATGAGGATCTTTTTTTGAGTTCATTGTGAGGCTGAGGCGTTGTTATGAAGCTGGTGAGTCGATGAATCCCCAGTCCATTTCTTTAGCATGCTGGCCATGTCGTGGACCATTTTTTCGAGCCGTTCTAGGTTTTTCTTGTTTTGTTGTTGTTGTTCTCGTTTTTGCGCCTAAAGAGAGAAATTTTCTGCTTAATTTTTAGCTCTTGTTTCCACCCAAAATTTTTGTTGTTTTTCCAATAGAGTTTGGGGCGTCAACTAGGCGATGCTGCGACGATTTCCGTAGTCTTAGCTACTTGGGCTTGCGCTTGAACATTATGTAGGGGCCGAGCAGATGCGTTTCCATTTCGTGCCATTGAGGATAGGATAACCCCCCCGCGCCGAATCTGGAAGTACTGGGGAAACTGTTGTTTTTTTTTTCCCCGTTGGGGATGCTGCTGCCCCCCTTTTGGCTGTTGCGGCCTTGTTTGGGTTTCCCCTTTTTGGATTGTTGAGGAGCCCAGGGGCGTCGGAGAGCCTTGGTACCACTGGAACCCTTTTGGGGAACTTCCCCGGGGGTTACCGGCAGTAGGGGTATGGCCAATTCCCCATCGTGTACATATGACAATTTCAGAACTTTTTCGCACCCTTTTTTAACTCTCACTTTTTTGGGGGAAAATGTTTTTATATTGTATATTTCGTTAATTTTAAAAGGGATGGTTTTATATTTATAAAGAATATATTTAATTTTTCATCCCTGTTTGTCCTTGATTTTGGGGGTTTTGCTTTTTCGAGCATCGAAACCATTTTTTTTAAAAAAATTTGCAATGATTTCATTATTAAAAAGGTTTTGGTGAACCCCCTTTTTCCACAATTCGGGGACGGTTTTTCTTCCTTCACCCGGTAAGTGTGAAACTCAATGCCTAATGAATCAAAATGATAAAAATTGCTCTTTTAAGTGTAAATTTTCTTTGGGGAAAAATTCAGCCGTTACCCCTTTTGGGTTTAAATTTGACTGCCACGTTGTCAATATTAGTAACTTCTTTAAAATTTTCCCTCATCATCGCCTTTTTTTGGGTTTCGCCCATGTCCATGTCTAGCAAAGAAAAAAATGTTGCGACTTTGCCATGTTAGTTGAAGGGGGGTTTTGAGACCCATTTTTGGGCCCTACTACTATTGTAGGGAGCTAGAGGTTTCTTCCTTTTGGGCCCCGCTTTTTTTCTGCCGCCAGTTTAGTAGCAGCTCCATTGATTTTTAAATTTTGGGGTTTTTGCGGAGTCAGGTGGGGGGGGGTGCATGACTAAAAATCCAATGGTTTTTTTCCAGCTATTTGGGCATTTTTCATAATTAATCAGCTTATTTTTTAAGCTGGGAGTTAGAAGAAAGGTTTTTATCCATATTTTTTTTTAAGGTTGAAGGGTTTTTTGCCCCTCTTGAGCGGCAGTGCGGGAGAGAGGGGAAAGTTTTCCCCGAGGGGAAAACGAGTCCCCCCCATTTTTACCATTTTGGGATTTTTTTTTTTCCGGGTTTTCCGACACCGCACAAGACAGCGTCCGAAAAAATTTTGACTTGTGCCATTTTAGCACACGAAGTAATTTTAAAAGCTAATAGATCAGGCTTTTTTTCTATGCGCAAACCAAAACCCGGGGGCCCATGAGCTTTTAAAATTTTTTGAAGAAGAAACTGAATAATTGTACATAACAATTTTTAAATTCAACAAAATATATTAGTTAAAAATAAAGAAAAGAAAAGGGGCGTTGCAAAATTGCCAAACACCCGCCCAAGGCGGCACCAAAAAGGGCCAATGATCCCCCCCCAATCCAGGGAAAAGTCCAACGATGATGATGAGGGCATCCAAAGAAATCCAGGGTCACATGTGGTGACATGGCAAATAAATATATTAATAAAAAAATATATAAAAAAAACCAAAACAAAACTTACCTGAGGTTTCGCTGCAGGCCAAACAGCTGCCCAAAGCGGCACCAAAACCGACCAATGATCACCGACGCCATCCAGGAAGTGGGGGAACGATAATGATGAGGGATCCAAAGAAATCCCGGGTGACATGCGGCATGGCATATAAAATATATTAGAAAAATATATAAAAATCACACAAACACTACATTCCCCCCGAGGTGCCGAAAAAACCATACAGCCCCCCAAGGCAGCACCAAAACTCACCAAAGAGCACCGGCGTCGTCCAAGAGATGTCTTACGATGATGATGAAGACGTCCAAAAATTATAATATAAACATAACCCGGGGGAAAATACTTACCCGAGATAGAACGCTGGGGCCTTACGGCGGCCCATGACTGCGCCGATTTTTTTTTCCCGAGGGCGCACCCCCAAAACCCAGTGATGTCCATAGATGTTCGGGGGTTTCAAAGAAAAGAAGAAGATTAAAATTTTTTAAACCCCAAAAAAGAGGATTGCGACAGGTGCATACTTACGCATGTGGGGTGCCAATTACGAACCAGACGACCCATGGAGATGCTACCCCCCGGGGGGGGCGAGCCAGCTGGACAGAGGAGCCGCCGACAATCAAGCCGCAGCAGCGGCAGAAATTGAGACACTAGAAAACGGTGAGTGTATCGGCCCCCACCGTCCCCGACAGATTCAGATGCGCCCAACTCATCGTTCTTTAACAAAAAGGCCGATGAAGCCAGCATGGCATTTTTAAAAAGGGATTTCTCCTTGGATAGGCAAATTTTGGGGGGGGGAAAAAACGCACCCGAAACAAGGGGAAGAAAAAACCCCCGTCGAGGCCGCTCGACTAGGGTATCCCCCGAACCCTGTTTTCCCCTTTGTTTTTTTTTTTATAAAATGCATATGTACGTTCATTACAAGCAAAACATACACACACACATACACAGGCGCAAGCACACCCAGCGCAAGTCGGACGCCCCAAGTTCTTTGCCTGCTGTTTCCCCCAATGCTTAAGGGGAAAAAAATGTTTAATAATTTTTTTCTAGACTAACGATTTTGATCAAACTTGTTGGGCGTGATCATGTCATCCATATGTATGGGGGGCCCAAAAGCCAAGTTTTAAAAATTTAAAATACGGGACTTACAAATTTGAGGGCGAAGGGGGCGGGAACCCAAAAAATTTTCCCAAAAAAGCAAAATTGTAAAAGGCTACATTTTTTAAAAAAAAGAAGACTCTAGCTATAAAGATGAATTATATAGATTTATATAACTGAGCATTTTTTTCTTTTTTAAAGGGGGTAACTTTAAAAATTAAGACAGTTATCTTTTTTTAACAAACTCGATCTTTTCCCCCCAAAAAAGGAACCCACATAAAAAATTTCAAGTCAAAAACCCATAGGTTCTGAAAAGGGACGCGTTCATACATAAAAAGGGGACAGGGACAGACGGACAGACGGACGGTTTTCAACTCGGCTTGTCATCCTGATCAAGAAAAATATATTTTTGGGGTTCCACCCCCTTTTTGCCGGGCATACATTTCAACAAAAACATTCCCCCCCTTTTTTCCCCTTTTTTTTAATGGGTTCGGGAAAAACCCTTTAAAAAAAACTTAGTCGAGCCCGCCCCCCCGGGAATCCCCAAAAACCCCCTGCGAAGACCCCCCATTCCAAGCATTCTTCTTTTCTTTTATAACATCATATGTACGTTCTTTAAAAAAAAAAACATACACACACACAAAACCGGGGGGTTTAGCAACCCAAGCCCGGGGGGTCAGCTTTCCCTTTTGGTTTTTTTTTATGGAAAATTTTAAAATGGGAAATTAAATGTTTAATTTTTTTTTTTCCTGGGCCCAACGATTTTGATCAAACTTGTTGGGGTAATCATGTCACCCGGGGGTATGTATGTGCCAAAGCACATACTCTAGATTTGATATACGGGAGTTACAAATTTGAGGCAAAGGGGGGCGTGGCCCCCAAAAAAATTTAAAAAAAAACCGAAATTGCGTAAGGCTAAATAACACTAAAAAAAAAATTTTTGGAAGACTCTATCTAGAAAAAAAAAATTTTATATAAAATTTTTTTAATTTAGATTTTTTTTTTAATCGAAAAAATAAAACGAAAAAAGAATAAATTTTTCGAAAAAAACCGATTTTTCCCCAAAAAACCAAAAAAAATTTCCCCAAATTTGTTTTGGGGTTTCCCCGGAACGAGGGTTCATAATAGGGACAGAGGGAAGACCGGACACGGAGGACCCCCCAAACGAGGAAAATTTTAAACCCGGTTTGTCACCCCATAAAAAAATAAAACCCCTTTTTGGGGGCCCAGCCCTTTTCCCGGGAATCCTTTAAAAAAACTTTATACCCTGATTTCCCATTTTCAATGGGCTCAAAAAAAAAAAACGGCGCCAAAAGTGGCGCCGTTGCTGCCCCCCCAAAAAAAAGTCCAAAAAAAACCCCAAAAACAACACCATTAAAGCAGTGCGAGCGAGAAGTCCACTGCTTAAAACATTCCACGCCAACAAAACAGTGCAGGGCGAGGGGGAAAAAAAAACCCAAAGTTTCACACCCACAGTCACTAACACTAACACCAACACCAAAATTCCTCGTAGATTTGGGGGAGCGCGACCTTTCCCCCAAAAAAAAGACACAAATACACACAAACCAAACATTAACACGAACAATACTTACCTGCAACGAATGAAGCCGGGGAAAAAGGGGCGCCGGAAGAAAGAAAGGGGGGAAAAAAACAAAACACACACACACACATAAATTTTTTCTGGGGGGCAAGGACAGCATGTCCCATTTTAGGCCATCATGGCGTCATTGAATGAAGACGGCCCCCCAACCCACCCAGCGCAGCCAGAGGGGGTAAGGGGCATTGCACCCTCCACCACCCGACCCCCCCCCGAATGGCTTAAAAAGGGGGGCCTTTAAAAGAACTTAATGAGGCAAAAAAATTGAAAAAATAAAAAAAAATTTCCCGGGCAAAGGTTTTGGGTTAGCTCCCCCAAAAGGGGGGGCCCCCCCCCCGGAAATACCGAAATTAAAAACCCCCCTAAGCGGGCAGGCGGGGGGGGTCGAGAGGCCCCCAAGCCCCAAAAAACCCCCCCCAAGCCCGCAAGGGGCCATACAAAAAAATTTTTTGTAAAGGGGGCCCAAATTTTAAAAGCATGAAATGTGCAGATGACCATGCTACGACAACCCCTAAAAAACCCAGGCAAAAGGGCCCCAAAAAAAGCTAATTGTTTTGGCGACATATTAAAAAAAGGGGGTCCTGCCCAAAAGGCCAGTTCCCGGCTACAGTCGTATAAATGCCCCCAAAAAACTGAAACAGATGAGGCAGAAACAGCGGAAGACGCAAATAAAAACAAAAATAAAAAAAAACAAGCAGTCACAAAGGTTTTATTGTAATTAACAAAAAAAAAATACATCAATTAGGACATCTAAAGAATGGGCAAAATTTTTCCCCAAAAAAAACAATAATAATAAAACTAAAAAAATAAATTGAAATCGTCCTCCAGCACGGCTAAGCATCAGCCAAAGTTTAGTCATAAGGGGGGGACGATATCCCCATAACCCATTTTTTGGGATCTACTGGCCCTAATGGGCCCCCCTCACCATTATCAAAAGCAGCAAAAACCCAAAAGCGGACCGGGGCCCCCCTACGTGCTCAGTTGCTTCGCAAACAATTTAAAAAGGGGGAAAATGGGGTTTTCCCCAAAAGATGGTTTTTGGGGGAACCCCCCAAAGCTGGCCAAAAGGGGGGCAAAATTTAAAAAGGGAAAAAGCCCGGCCGAAGGCTTCGCCCAAAGGGAGGGATCAATATGCGCGAGGAAATCCCCGCATTTAGCCATTTTCAGCAGCAAATACGTGATGCACTGGCGGAATGGGGGGGGGCAGCCCCCCGATCCTCCAGTGGCACCAGTAGCAGCAACCCCGGGAAAAGGGGACGCAATCCCGTTTAGGCATACTTGGCCAATCTTTCAGCAGCAGTTGCATGCTGCCAATGATGATGGCCAACATCAGGCCCGGATTCCCCAGATGACCAGATGCTGAAGGCTCTCGAGCTGAACGTCACCATGTTCAGCCGTATGGAGGCAAAAAATGGACCAGTTGTTCAATTGTTTTTGGAATTTAAGTCAAAAAAAAATTTTGTATTGTTATGTACAATTATTTAGTTTCTTCTTCGCTAAGTTAAGCTCATCGAGATCGGTTGTGTCCCCATAGAAAAAAACGCACTGATCTATTAGCTATTGCTTACTTCGTGTCTAAAATAGCACAAATCATAAAATATTCGGACCCCGCCCCGGCAGGGGTCGGCAGCCAAAAAAAAACAAACCCAAGTGAAGTGAGATAAGACTGCACTCGCTGCCCGTCTAGGAAAAACTTTTCCCCTCTCTCCGCGCACTGCCGCTCAAGAGGGACAATAAACGCTATAACAACCTTACAATAAATAGGGGACAATAACAGCCACTAACAGAGAAAGAGATAAGTCAGATTTCAGGTAGAATAACAGCCACTGGGGGAGAAAGAGATGATTTTAGAATTAAGGCAGAATAACAGAAAATAACAGGGCAAGAGATGAGCTAGAATTCAAGCAGAATAACATTCACTGGCAGAGGAAGAGATGAGCTCAATTCAGAAAGAATAACAGCCTCAGGCAGAGACCCAAAGATGAGCTAGAATTCAGGCAGAGGGACAACCCCTGGGGGAAGATGTGCTTAATTCCAGCAGAAAATCAGCCACTGGGCCCCTGCAAGAGATGAGCCAGGGGAAAGCAAGCAACTGGCAGAGCAAGAGATGAGCTACAATTCAGGGCAGAATAAAACCCCCAGGCAGAGACAAAAGATGAAAGAATTCATGAAAAAAAACAGTCACTGGAAAGCAAGAGATAAGCCAGAATTCAGATAAAAAACCCCTTTGGCATAGACCCAAAGATGAGCTAGAATTCAGGCAGAGGGTCAGCCACTGGCAATGCAAGAGATGAGTTAGAATTCATTCAGGGGGAAAAGCCACTGAAGAGCAAAAGATGAACTAGAATTGGGAAAAAACAGCCAATGGCAGAGCAAGAAAAAGAACAGACGAAAAAAGCCTCAGGCAGAAACCCAAAGAAGCTGGGGAAATTGGGAGAGGGACAGCCACTGGCAGAGCAAGAGATGAGCTAGAATTCAGGCAGAATAACAGCTACTGGCAGAGCAACAGATGGACTAGAACTCAGGCAGAATAAAGCCCCAAAATGATGATGAGCTAGAATTCAAGCAGATAATCAGCCACTGCCACAGTAAGAGATGGGAAGAATTCAAGCAAAATAACAGCCCAGGAAGAGCGAGAGATTTTTGAATTAAGGCAGAATAACAGAATCTAACAAAGCAAGAGATGAGCTAGAATTCAAGCAGAATAACAGCTACTGGCAGAGCAAGAGATGAGCTAGAATTTAATTAGAAAACACCCCAGAGCAAGAAATTAGCTAGAATACAGGCAGAATAACAGCCAGGGGAGAGACGCGAAAATGAGTAAGAATTCAGGCAGAATAACAACCACAGGCAAAAGACCCAATGATGAGCTAAAAATTTATGCAGAGGAACAGCCACTGGCAGAACAAGACGTGAGCTAGAATTCAGATAGAAACTGCTTGAATTTAGGCATAATAACAGGCACTGGGGAAAAGCAAGAGTATATTTTGGAATTAAAGCAGAATAACAGAAACTAAAAGAGCAAGAAATCAGCTTAAATTTTAGGAGAATAACAGCCAAGGATAGACCCAAAAAAGAGTAAAAAAATCAGGGGAGATGGGGCAGCCACTGGCAGAGCAACAGATTGGGAATGCAGGCAGAATAACAGCCACCGGCAGAGAAGATATGAGCTAGAATTCAAGCCACTGGCAGAGCAAAAGGGAAACTTTGAATTCAGGCAGAGCGACAGCAACTGGCAGAGCAAGAGATGAGTTAGAAATTATGCAGGGAAAAAAAAGCCACGGGAAGAGCAAGAGATGATGAATTTAGGCAAAATAACAGCCACTGGGAAAAGCAAGAGATGAGCCGAATTCAAGCAGAATAACAGTCATTGGCAGAGCAAGAGATGAGCCGAATTCAAGCAGAATAACAGTCATTGGCAGAGCAAGAGATGAGCACGAATTGGGGCCCTAGCAGAGCAAAAGATGAGCTAGAATTAACAGAATAACAGCCTCAGGCAGAAACACAAAGATGAGCTAAAATATAGGCACAGCGACAGCAACTGGCAGCGCAAGAGATTATCCGAATTTGGGGAGAATAACAGCCACGGGGAGAGAAACAGATGAACTTGAATTCAAGCCACAGGCAGAGCAAGAGATGATCTAGAACCCGACAGAATAACAGCCACAGGCAGAAAACCCCAAAGATGAGCTAGAATTCAGGCACAGGGCCAGCGACTAGCAGAGAAGAGATGAGTTGAAATTATGCAGAGAAAAGCCACAGGAAGAGCAAGAGATGAGTTAGAATTCAAGCAGAAAATTCAATGCCACAGCAAGAGATGAGCAGAATTCAGACAGAATAACAGCCTCAGGCAGAGACCCAAAGATGAGCAAAAACCAGGCAGGGGGATAGCCATAAGAGCACGAGATGAGTTAGAATTCATCCAGAGGAACAGCCACTAAAAAGAGCAAGAGATGAGCTAGAATTCAAGCAGAATAACAGTCACTGGAAAGCAAGAGATGAGCAAGAATTCAGACAGAATAACAGCTTCAAACAGAGACCCAAAAATGAGTAAGAATTCAGGCAGGGGGCAGCCACTGGCAGAGCGGGAGATAAGCTAAAATGCAATCAGAAAACCAGCAACAGTCAGAGTCCCAAAACTGAGTAAGAATTTAGGCAGAGGGCCAGCTACTAGAGAGCAACAGTTGAGTTTAGAATTCAGGCAGAAAATCAGCCATTGTCACAGCGAGAGATGAGCTAGAACTCAGCCAGAATAACAGCCACTGGAAAAAAGTAAGAGATAAAGGAATTGGCAGAATAACAGAAACTAACAGAGCAAGAGATGAGCTAGTTTTCCCAGGAAAAAATAACAGTTACTGGAAGAGCTAGAGATGATTTTAGAATCAAGGCAGAATAACAGTCACTGGCAGAGCAAGAGATGAGCTAGAATTCAGACAGAATAACAGCCCCAGGCAAAGACCCAAAGATGAGTTAAAATTTCAGGCAGAGGGACAGCCACGGGCAGGACAAGAGATGAGCTAGAATTCATGCAGAATAACAGTCACTGGCAAAGCAAGAGATGAGCAAGAATTCAGACAGAATAACAGCTTCAAACAGAGACCCAAATATGAGTAATAATTCAGGCAGAGGGACAGCCACTGGCAGAGCAGGAGATGAGCTAGAATTTAAGCAGAAAATCACCCAAACTCCACAGAAAGAGATGAGCTAAATTCGCCACTGGCAGACAAGAGATTATCCAGAATTCAGGCAGAATAACAGCCACAGGCAGAAAACCCAAATATGAGTTAGAATTCAGGCAGAGGGACAGCCACTGGAAGAGCAAGAGATGAGCTAGAATTCAGACAGAAAAAACAGCCACTGAAAGAGCAAGAGATGATTTTAGAATTAAGGCAGAATAACAGAAACAAACAGAGCAAGAGATGAGCTAGAATTCAGGCAAAATAACATTTACGGGAAGAGCTAGAGATGTTTTTAGAATCAAGGCAGAATAACAGTCACTGGCAGAGCAAGAGATGAGCACGAATTCACCTGACAAACCAGCCACAGGCAGAGACCCAAAAATGAGTAAGAATTCAGGCAGGGGGACAGCCACTGGCAGAGTAAGAGATGAGCTAGAGTTCAGGTAGAAAATCAGCCACTACCATAGCAAAAATGAGCTAGAATTCATGCAGAATAACAGTCACTGGAAAAGCATGAGATGAGCTAGATATCAAGAAAAAATAACAGCCACTGGCAGAGCAAGGGGTTTAGCTAGAATTTAATTAGAATAACAGCCACAGAGCAAGAAATTAAGTGAATACAGGCAGAATAACAGCCAGGGCAGAGACCCAAAAATGAGTAAGAATTCGGGGCAGAGGGACAGCCACTGGCAGAGTAAGAGATGAGCTAGAGTTCAGGTAAAAAAAATCAGCCCCCACCAGAGCAAGAGATGAGCTAGAATTCAGGAAAAAAAGCAGCCACTGCCAGAGCAAGAAAATGAGCTAGAATTCAGACAGAATAACAGCCACAGGCAGAAACCAAAAGAATTCAAGCAGAATAAGAGCACTGGGAGAGCAACAGATGAGCTCGAATTCAGACTGATTACCAGCCAGTGGCAGGCAAGAAAAAAGCAGAAATTTAAGCACAATACCAGCCACTAACAGAGCAAGAGATGAGCTAGATTTCAGGCAGAAAAACACCAACTGGAAGAGCAAGAGATGATTTTACAATTAATGCAGAATAACAGAAATTAACAGAGAAAGGGAATGAGCTAGAATTCAAGCAGAAAACAGCTACTTGCAGAGCAAAAATGATCTAGAATGGGGCAGAAAAACAGCCACAGGCAGAGCCCCAAAAAATGAGTCAGAATTCAGGCAGAGGAACAGCCACTGGCAGAGCAAGAGATGAGCTGAATTCAGGTAGAAAATCAGCCACTGCCACAGCAAGAGATGAGCAAAAAATTCAGGCAGAATAACAGCCACGGGCAGAGTAAGGGATGAGTTTGAATTCATGCAGAATAAAAAGTAAATGGCAAAGCAAGAGATGAGCGGGGAAATAAATAAAATAACAGCCACTGGCAGAGCAAGAGATTAGCTAAAACCAATTAGAATAAGAGCCACTAGCAGAGCAAGAGATTAGCTAGAATGCAGACAGAATAACAGTCACGGGCAGAGAAAGAAATGAGTTTGGGAACGGTCATAATGACAGCCACGGGCAGCGACCCAATGATGAGGAAAAAATTAAATGCAGAGCAACAGCCACTGGCAGAACAAGAGATGAACTAAAATTCAGGAAAAATAAACAGCCACATGCAGAGCCCCAAAAGATGAGCTAAAACCAAGCAGAATAACAGCCACTGGCAAAAACAAGAGATGAGCTAGAATACAGACAGAATAACAGCCTCAAGAGGGAAACCCAAAAAAGGGAGCTAGAATTCAGGCAGAACAAAGCCACAGGCAGAGCAAGAGATTATCCAGAATACAGACAGAATAACCCCCAAGCGGGAAACCCCAAAAAATGAGCTAGAATTAGGCAGAACGACAGCCACAGGCAGAGCAAGAGAATCCAGAATTCAGGCAGAATAACAGCCACAGGCAGAGACCCAATGATGAGGTAAAATTCATGCAGAGCAACAGCCACTGGCAGAACAAGATATGAGCCAGAATTCAGACAGAAACAGCTTGAATTTAGGCAGAATAACAGCCACTGAAAGAGAAAGAGATGATTTTAGAATTATAGAAGAATAACAGAAACTAAAAGAGCAAGAGATGAGCTAAAATTCAAGCAGAATAACAGCTACTGGCAGAGCAAGAGATGAGCTCGAATTCAGGCTGACTAGCAGTTAGTGGCAGAGCAAGATATGAGTTGAAATTAACCCTCTAAT
This sequence comes from Drosophila mercatorum, assembly GCA_961210405.1. Lineage (NCBI taxonomy): Eukaryota > Metazoa > Arthropoda > Insecta > Diptera > Drosophilidae > Drosophila > Drosophila mercatorum. Next base: position 49,799 of record CAUIUS010000036.1, on the reverse strand, counting down.
GCTGTTTTCTAAACTATTAGACGAAAATAATTGGAACAATTTTTTTGCCGTCAGGTGCAAAAAGGTAATAAGTGTTTTAAGACAGTCTTGGGCATCTAAGAGTAAAAAACGTATTGAATAGAAATGTTATTTTTTTATTCATATGATATGTTTTAAAACAATTTTTGTTGATGTGCAGCATAAATGTAAATTACATTTTTCACAAATGCATTGCGTTTGTGATGATTTACAGAGCTTGCACCGTCTCTTATTGACCGATCTCTTAGGTGACCGATCTGTTCGCAAAGATGGCGACTGCATCTGGTCCTGTAGAGATACGGTACTGAGTGGACGACCTGCGTGGGCTTTATTTATAAAAGCCACCAATCCTTCAGCGATTGACCCGCGAAAATCGGGAAGTTCCATCAATTTGTCACTGATTGCGTTTTGTTTTTGAATTCCCTATAAAGAATATAAGCATTTGTTGCTGTCATATCAATACAATGATGAAAAATTCGAGTAGCAGCATCTTTGATTTTAGCTTTGATGTGATAACGGCCCATAAGTCCATCCATGAGATCAACGCCGCCCATATGTGAGTTATATTCCTGAATTATTTACGGACAGTCAATTTCAATATGTTGCTTTTTCTTCCTGTTATAACGGTCAGTCTTAAGTGTTCTTTCACTTAAACTTTCCGTAGCAAACGGCTTAACACCTACGTAAGTTGACAATAAGCGAACGGCCTTGTTGTCCTTCCAAAGTACATTACTGACTTCTACCCCGTATGACGTGCCTACGAACTCAGTCGAAAAACCTCTCGGCTTTTGTTAATGATTGTATCGTCAGGTAGCTTGCAATTGGGGATTCGATTCGCACGCACTGTGCCAAGGCTATAAATACCTTTGCTCGCAAATATACCATTAGAGGCAAAGAGGTATAAAAATTGTCAAAGCTTTGTACTGTTTTGGTCAAACGCACTACTATGTTGGCCGAAGCACCAAAATCTGGGTGACCAGGTAAGACAATGTTATCGCCTGCTCCGCTATATATTTCGAATTGGTATGCATAGCCATATGAATCACACAAAACGAACAGCTTAATACCCCATTTGTGTGGCTTATTGGGCATATATTGTGGTAAGTGATGTTTCATCTGTGTGCTACACATTTGTTCGTCAACACAGAGGCTGCTTTGGCACTGAGCCAAATATTGTATTAAGACAATCGACAAGTCTTCTAGTGCGAAATAATGGATCGTAGCCTGGTTGTCCCTTTTGATCCGCTGGCTTTCATCACGTAATGACAGGTTCTGTTTAATTGTCTCAAATTTTGTGCAGTTCATACTGGATGCAATGGGTAAAAGGCATTTTTCCCCAGTAGCTTCTCATACTCGGGTAGCGATATATTGACATATATATCAAAATTCCTATATAATGATGAACATCTTCAATGTTCATTTGAAATCTTGCTGATATGTTCTCCACTTAAGCTGCGCGCATGGTTTCTTCCACTATCATATCCATGATTTCGGCATCAAAAAATAGCGAAATATCTCTGAAGGAGTTTTGAGATTCATTATTTCAGCCGGCAATGAAGAGTCACCTTGAAAAGCAACATTATTTACATGCAATTGCATAAATTGCCTAAAAGACATTAATTAACTAATCACATAATATAAAATAACATATCGCAATGTTGCTGTCTTACCAGCACCAGTAAAGCCACCAGAAGATGGCAAAGCCACGAATGTTATACCTTCAATAGTTGGTAGTGGCGATCGTTGTCTTTTCAGGGATTTCCTAATAGGCTCAGACTGACCATTCTCTTCATCATTACAAGCAAATGATATTGTGCTAATATCCTCCAAAGCAGCTATTAGAGTTTCTGCCGCATTTAAGTCATCTTCCTCGTCGTCACTTGACTCGGATAACTCTGCATCGGAAGGGACATCTCAAACAATTCCAACAACTGTTCATCAGTGAAATCGGATAATTTGAATCGTACCCGGTTTGCCATCTTTATATGGTTAATATGTCAGTTTCTAGTAAAAAAAAATCCATAGTATGAATAAGTGTACACACAAAATTGCAAGCAGTTGTGAAATAGCTGATGGTAAAAAAGTTGCTTGCTGCCCGAAAAGTGTATCAAGACACTTATCACTGTTTTTAAGCTACAACGCACATTTTTTATTTTTATACCCTGAACTCATGAAAATGAGAAATCAGGGTATAATGTTTTTGTTGAAATGTATGTAACAGGCAGAAGGAGGCGTGGCAGACCCCATGAAGTATATATATTCTTGATCAGGAGACAAGCCGAGTCGATTTAGCCCTGTCCGTCTGTCCGTCCGTCCGTCTGTCTGTCCGTATGTATGAACGCGCCGTTCTCAGAACCTATAAGAGCTAGAGCCTTGAAATTTTTATGTAGGTCCGTGAATACCACGAAAGATCGAGTTTGTTAAAAAAAGTCGATAACTATTTTAATTTTAATATTATCGATTAAAAACATTATCGAATGTTAATTATAAAATTATATCTCCCACGTCTTTATAGCTAGAGTCCCCAAATTTTATGTAAGGTTAATATTTATTTTATCTAATTTTGGTTTTGTTTAATTTTAGATACCAACTTTCCCCAAATATTTAAATTGAGGTTAGTTGCACTTAAAGCCAGTAAATGAATGGGTTTACATTTTTAAAAATTGGAAAAAATGTAATAAAATATGATGAACATAATCTGAAAATTTCATTCAAATCCATTAATTCGCGCAGAAGTTACATATTTCCAATAGATGGCGCTATGATTTGCTAATTATCAGATGTTCAATAAATCGAAACAGGGATGGCACTATTCTATCGAACCATAGATGGCGCTATTATTCAGTATTTTAAAAAACGCAGATAGCGCGGGGTTTAGGTATCTCCTAGTCGGGACCCCCGACTAGAGTTTTCTTACTTGCTTATATAGAGGGATATTGAAAGACTCTTTCCAAATAGACGGGAACACAGAGGTTTCCAGAGATATATTAAGAAGATTTGGAAGAAGGTTGAACTGTTATTGTTTTTGGCACAATATTAGATAAAGATTGTACCGAGGAAGGGTTTAGCAAAACCGGAGACTGCCTATTTCGACTCTTATGCTTAAATTCATGCACAACTACATGAGGAGGCCAAATTTGGCGTCACAAATTGTAGTGAAAATTCGTTTGGGATGTTGATTTTAAAAAACAATTTCAGAGGGGTCGCAAAAATTTAACTTCGATATAGAGACTTTACTTTTTTATTTACTCGAAATAGAAGCAGAAACAGCCACATGACGTGTCAGATGAAAGCCTGGATAAGAAAACTTGCTTTCGGGGAGAAACGACAGATAAAAAAGGGACGGTAAGTGAAGGAGAAATGGCCAGAGTGTTGTTGTAGTTTGAGCAACAGATGGGGATAAAGTATTTGGAATCAGTATAGACCGGGATATCCCAAAACTGGGGTCCCTGACGCACTGCAAGAAGGTGGAATCCGTAGTCAGAACAAGGTGTAGAAGGAGCTAATAAATTTGGATACACAGGTATAGAAGATGGTTCCAACTAAGAAGCAGTTGACGTCTCAGCCTGAGAAGATTCAAACTCATATTGATTTAATAATTTATTCCCCGAATCAGACAACTGTTTTGATAGATTATTAATTTTTAAAAATTGAACCCGCACCGAGTTATACATTTTGCAAAAATTTATTTGTTTTTCCAAATAAAGTGGACAAGACCAACGTGTACCACAACCAACTTTAGCAGTGGACATGAACTTATCATAGTCGCGCCCTGTAAGGCCAGCACATTTACTGTGCATCATATTCTCACACAACCAGCAATTAATAAATTGCACTTGTGTCGAATCAGAAGTTTGCTGCATAGAGCAAGTTTTTTTACAACAGGTCATATTGGCAATTGGGATTAAAGAAAAAAAAAGTAAGAACGTTGCTGTCGGACGCCCCCAACAAAAACTATTTCACGTCCCAGCAGCACACAGGGGCATCTATCACATTATATTTTTAAAATTTAACCTTAAATCCCCACTTTTGCCGCTCAAATTAGCTGCAGACTAAAACTTTTCATTGGAAGGGCCAGACAGTTTCAATTAGGATCGAACCCTTACCTTAGCAAAAACACTAGGTGCGTGAGGCATGGCATCTTCAAAATGAGAGGTGGCCCAAAATGTGATTTAAGTAGCGAGCGTAAGGGGTGGGCTCGAACCCCCTGCGGTCATGTTGATATTTTTGTTATATTTTCCTTATTTATTTATTTTTTATTAATAAAATATTCTTTTCAAACATATATATATAATAATTTACAATCAAAAAAAGGTAAAAGCCCACAAAGCCCTTATGTGGCGCGTTATTGGCTCAGAAGTTGCAGATGATTTTTTTTTATTTACGCCCCAGGGGCCCGTAGACAAATAATTTTTGGCATGTGCATAGGGGGGCGTTCGGGAATATAACTGTACAGTTTGGGATGTTTACATTCGAAAAATGCGAAAATTACAGGGTTTTTTTGTATGCCCCCCCCTTTTTTGGGGCGTAAAAAAGTTTTGGGGAATCGGTAGAGGAGGCCCCAGTAACTTAACATCCAATTTTGAAGCTTCTAGCACTAAAACTGTGGGAGATATAAGCTGATATTAGTTGCCACCCCCCCGAGGGCGTAGATATATCCGCCATAGTTTTATTGGGGATTTTAAACCCCGAGTATATATACCAAGTCTCAAGTCTCTAGCATCAATAGTCCCCAAAAATGTAACGAAACTAGTAAAATCACTATATCTTCAGACCCGATTTGCCCCCCTAGTAGGCGGGCCGAAAATTTTTTGGGGCGATCCTTATAGAATCGTAACAGAACCCACGTCCCAAATTTTTGGGGGGTTGTAGCTTTAAAACTGTAGAAGATACAGTTTGACCCGATTTGCCACCCCCCGAATGGGCTTAGCTATATCCGCCATAGTTTTTTGATTTTGAGATGTCGACATGAGTGTTCAGTTAAAATCTCAACTCTCTAGCTCTTCTAGAAGTAGTGTTTCTGAGATACGGGAAAATGCATTTTCCGATTTGCCACGCCCCTAGTGGGCGTATCGGGAAAATCTTGACATTTTATCAGACTAGGATATACACGAGATATATTTCAAATTTCAAGTCTCTAACTTCAATAGCGTGGAAATGGTTTGCGTTCATACGGACAGACGGACAGACTGACAGACGGACAACGGACGGACAGCATGACGGATATTGCAAAACCCAATATACTATATCACTACGTGAAATAGTATAAAAACGTAACCGAACGATCGCCGGCAGCCAAAAAAAAGGCTTGTTTTTTGATCAGCTGCACCAGCAAAGTGCATCAGAGTCGCAAAATCGCTTTGCAATGCTTGATGTAGACGAGAAAGATAACAGTGATGCACCTATTACACCAGGGGACTGTGCAGCCTATTGAGCAACCGAAGATTCGCCCCCCCCATTTGGTGCCCTGGCATCAAATTTTGGGAAAGCTGCAGAAATAATTGACAAAGCGATTGAGCCAAAGTCATATGTTATTAAACCTAGGGGAACGACATTGGTGTCCTGACACAATCCAGCGAGGAACTTTTTTTAATAAGACTTCTCCAAAGTGAAGCGGGAATTTTCACTTTAAAGGGGTCAAGGAGGACAAACCACGGGGTTTGGCTGAAAGGCATACATTCGAGCCCCGAAATACAACAATTAAAGAAGAGCTAGAGGCAAAAGGTCACAAAGGACAAACGCACAACCCGCTGCCGCACGACCGAATCCGCTTGACATATTCTTTGTTGACGTTGTTCAAACCCAAACAACAAGCAAATTTTGGATCTGCGGATTATTTGCCGACAACGCTGCACCGTTTAGCTCTCGCAAATTCAAGATCTCACCCAATGCCACCGCGTCAGGGAAATTTTGGACACACAACGCTGCACCGTTGAGCTGCCCGCAAATTCAACGATCTCACCCAATGCCACCGCTACAGGAATTTGGAAAACACAGGAATTGCCACAGAGCCCCCCGGTGTGTGAAATTTCCGGCAAACAAGTCAAGGATTGCACTAGGGAAAGGATCAAGGCCCTACTTGGTTCATTGTGAGCTACAGCATCCCCCCAACTACAAGGGCTGCTTAGTTTCAAGAGATTGCCGCTGCAGAGCCCAGTGCAAAAGCGCAACCTACCAGCCTCACAATTCAGAGACAGCCCGTTCTGCCCAAGGCCAGCCGAATAATTTGCGCAAGCACACAAAACCCCAAAAAATGGTCTATCGTATGCGCAGGCTATTTGAGGTGGAAAAACCCAAAATAGTAGCCAACAAACGATTGAAATTCGATCAGATACACAACAACAACAGCGCCAGTTAGATCAGATTAATGCTGAGCTGAAAACAATGCGAAAACGCAAAACCCCAAAAGGCAAACATGGAGAAGCCTAAGGCTCTACGAGTGGGGTCTGAACCCAATGGGCTGAGCAATAAGACCAGGAATTGGCTGTATTCCTTTTTGAAAAGAAAAACGATATTATGCTCATATCAGAGACACATGAATACCACCCTAACACAAGAATTTTTGGGGACGAGCACTATCAAGTCTACGGAGGAGGAGCAAACAGATTGGTGGATTCATCCTTTTAAATTCAAGGATTGAGATACACCCAACTCCCAGTCTCGAGTGCATTAATGCAAGTATCCAGTGTAAGCCTTCCTAACCCTTGGGGTCTTTGACATTGCTGCAATCAACTGCCCACCAAATGCTGGCCTATTGGTCCAGAGTTGAGCCAGCTGCAACAAAGGATGGGCAAACCATTATTGACGGAGACTGGAACGGTTGACATCCATTCTGGGGCAGCAATAGTGCTAATCCGCGAGGAGAAGCCATATTTGAGGCAATACATAACGCTAGGTTCAGCGTGCTGGCGACTGGAGCACCTACTCGTTACCCACTTAATGGACACAGGCCCTCCGCAATTGACTTTGCAGCATATAGAGGTATCAACGATCGGCAGCTGAGCATCGCAGCGTCTCTTGAGTTGCCCTCAGACCACCTGCCACTGGTAGTCACCATCAATGCGGAACCACACCCTTTTTCCCCCACCAGAAAACGGCTACTACCGGTCGGATCAGATCTGAGAGTATTTAAGCGAGAGTTGCACTGCTCTCTGCATCCAGAAATCGAGCGCAATACTCCTGAAGATGTAGTTTTGGGCAGCAAACAAGCTGCATGAAGTCATTGTTGCACCCTCGCACCTAGCCGCTCCTCCAGTCCGAAGTATTCAACATCGCTCTGGTGCAGCTTCCCCTCTCCTTGGAGGCCCGAAACCTTTTGGAGTACAAACGCTGGGCAAGGAGACGTTGGATAGTAGCAAGGACAGCAAGCGCAAATCTAGCTACAATGGAGCCACAAGGCAACTTAAAGCTTCGTTAGCGCAGCTTTAGAGCAAGCATATTGGTGAGGCACTCGACAAAGCGGAATCGTCTGCAAACGCAGAGTTTCAGCTGTGGAAATTTACACGAAATATAAAAAGGCGGGCCAATGCGTCGTCACCCCATACGCAGCACGTCAGGCACCTGGTTTCGGGAGACGAAGCGCAAGCCGATGCCTTTGCTCACCACCTTCAAGAGCAGTTCACCCGCTAATAACTACCGAGCCCACAGATGTTGAGGAAACGGAAGACATCGTCCTCTCACCGCTTCCACAAGACGCCGAGATCGAGCCATGTTCAAAAGAAGAGGTGCAGGACTATATCAGGCGAGTAAAATTGAACAAACCTGATCTAATTGATGGCAGGGTCGTTAGATCGCTTCGACAGTGTAGTACTTAACTACGCTGTACAACGCCATGCTTCATCCGGCACATTCCAGCTTGCTGGAAGCGTGCCGTGATTGTGATGATCCTAAGCCTGGTAAACCCGTGGGCAAAATTTGGGTTCGTATAGCCCAAATTTAGCCTGTTGCCAGTACTCTCCAAAGTATTCGAAAGAATACTATTTGGACGTGTACTGACACATTGGGACCCCAGAGAGCCATTCCAAATCATCAGTTTGGCTTTAGGAGACAGCATGGAACACCTGAACAGGTCCATAGAGTTGTACACTACATTTTTTGAAGGTTCGAAGAGAAGATGTACTGCTCAGCCGTCTTTTGGATGTCAAACAAGCGTTTGATCGAGTCTGGCACCTTGGACTGCTACAAAAAGTGAGAGCAGCTCCCACTCCCATTCTGTCGCGAGACATTTCGGCGCAAGAAGCCTCTGCCATACTGCAAACTCTCCGGCAGTCTTTTGGTTCCTGGGCCTAAATATGGTGCAGCTCCATTAAGAAATCTGTGCACACCACCTTTGCCACCAGAAGAGGTAACTTCCCAGATGTGACACTAGGACCCCCAAATTTCCCTAGCAAACCACTATTTACAAGGTTAACATTCCTGTATGGAATTCCAGTATGGGGCTCGGCGGCGAGGACCACGACCAACAAAATTCAATCTGTACAAAACAAAGCTTTAAGAAGGCTTACTGGTGCGAGCTGGTTTGTGAGAAATTCAGTGCTGCATAGAGATTTGGAAATACCAACAATTGCAGAACTCATTGGACGACACAGCTCAAGATACGCGGACAGACTGGAAGCGCACCCAAACCAACTTGCATCTACTCTGGCCCACAACCAAAGCAGGAGAAGACTGAAGAGACTGCATCCCTGATCGTCGTGGAATTCAAACCTTGTAAAATTGCATTTTTTCTTTATATGTAAAGTTTAATCTAGATTAATACATACAGGCGTAGCTGCCTAAAATTAAGCTAAGGTAAATTAAGGATAACCCGCTAAAGAGTCAAAGACAATAAGCGGCAAATAAATGAATAAAACAAAAACTCTGGCAGAACAAGAGATGAGCTCGAATTCACTTAAAATAAGGGCCACTGGCAAAGCAAAAGATGAACTAGAATTCATGCAGAGGAACAGCCAAAGGCAAAAAAACCCAAAAATGCGCAAGAGTTCAGGCAGAGCGACAGCCACTGGCAGAGGAAGACATGAGCTCGAATTCAGGTAAAAAAAAGAGACAGTAGCAGAACAAGAGATGAGCTAGAATTGACGCAAAGGGACAGCCACTGGCAGAGCAAAAAGGGGAGCTAAAATTCAGACAGAATAACAGCAACTGCAAGAGCCAGAGATGAGTCAGAATTCAGGTAGAGCCACTGGGGAGGTAGCCACTGGCAGACCAAGAGATGAGCTTAAATCCAGACAAAATAACAGCCACAGGCAGAGACCCAAAGATGAGCTAGAATTCAGGCAGAAGGACAGCCACTGGCAGAGCAAGAGATGAGCTCGAATTCATGCAGAAAATCAGAGGGATAGCCACTGGCAGAGCAAGAGATGAGCTAGAATTCATGCCGAATAACAGTCACTGGGAAAGCAAGAGATGAGCCCCGAATTCAAGCAGAATAACAGCCACTGGAAGAACAAGAGATGATATTAGAATTAAGGCAGAGTAACAGAAACTAACAAAGCAAGAGATGAGCTAGAATTCGGCCAGAATAACAGCCTCAGGCAGAGACCCAAAAATGAGTAAGAATTCAGGCAGGGGGACAGCCACTGGCAGTTGGAATTCATAAAGAGGAACAGCCATTCGAAGAGCAAGAGATGAGCTTGAATTCAGGCAGAATAACAGCCACTGGAAGAGATGATTTAAGAATTAAGGCAGAATAACAGAAACTAACAGAGCAAGAGATGAGTTAGAAGTCAAGCAGCATAACAGCTACTGGCAGAGCAAGAGATGAGCTAACATGCAGGCAGAATAACAGCCACACGGCAGAGACCCAAAGATGAGCTAGAATTCAGGCAGAGGGATAGGCACTGGCAGAGCAAGAGATGAGTTAGAATTCACGCAGAAAATCAGCCACTGCCACAGCAAGAGATGAGCTAGAATTTAGGCAGAATAACAGCCAGTGGAAGAGCAAGAGATGAGCTTGAATTCGGGCAGAATAACAGCAACGGTTAGTGACCCAAAATGAGTAAGAATTCAGGCAGAGGACAGCCACTGGCGGAGTAGGAGATGAGCTAGAATTCAAGCAGAAAAACAGCCACTGGAAGAGCATGAGATGATTTTAGAATTAAGGCAGAGTAACAGAAACTAACAGAGCAAGAGATGAGTTAGAATTCAGAGAGAATAACAGCCACAGGCAGAGACCCAAAGATGAGCTAGAATTCAGGCAGAGGGACAGCCACTGGCAGAAACAAATATGAGTTAGAATTCACGCAGAAAATCAACCACTGCCACTGCCACAGCAAGAGATGAGCTAAAATTGAGGCAGAATAACAGCCACTGGCAGAGTAAGAGATGAGCTAGAATTTATGCAGAATATCAGTCACTGGCAAAGCAAGAGATGAGGTAAAATGCAGGCAGAATAACAGCCACAGGCGGAGACCCAAAGATGAGCTATAAATCAGGCAGAATAACAGTCACTGGCAAAAAAAGAGATGAGCTAGAATTCAAGCAGAATAAAAGCCAATGGCAGAGCAAGAGATGAGCTAGAATTCATGCAGAATATCAGTCACTGGCAAAGCAAGAGATGAGGTAAAATGCAGGCAGAATAACAGCCACAGGCGGAGACCCAAAGATGAGCCTGAATTCAGGCAAGATAACAGCCACTGGAAGAGCATGAGATGATTTTAGAATTAAGGCAGAATAACAGAAACTAACAGAACAAGAGCTGAGCTAAAATTCAAGCAGAATAACAGCTACTGACAGAAAAAGCTTGAATTTAGGCAGAATAACAGCCTTTGGAAGAGCAAGGGATGAGCTAAAATTCAAGCAGAATAACAGCCACTGGCAGAGCAAGAGATGAGCTAAAATGCAGGCAGAATAACAGCTACAGGCAGAGACCCAATGATAAGCTAGAAATCAGGCAGAGGGATAGCCACTGGCAGAGCAAGAGATGAGTTAGAATTCACGCAGAAAATCAGCCACTGCCACAGCAAGAGATGAGCTAGAATTCAGGCAGAATGACAGTCATTGGCTAAGCAAGAGATGAGCTAGAATTCAAGCAGAATAACAGCCACTGGCAGAGCAAGAGATGAGCTAGAATTCAGCCAGAGTAACAGCCTCAGACGGAGACCCAAAAATGAGTAAGAATTCAGGCAGGGGGACAGCCACTGGCAGAGTAAGAGATGAGTTAGAATTCATGAAGTGGAACAGCCACTGGAAGAGCAAGAGATGATTTTAGAATTAAGGCAGAGTAACAGAAACTAACAGAGCAAGAGATAAGCTAGAAGGCAAGCAGCATAACAGCTACTGGCAGAGCAAGAGATGAGCTAGAATGCAGGCAGAACAAGCCACAGTTAGTAACCCAAAAATGAGTAAGAATTCAGGCAGAGGAACAGCCACTGGCAGAGAAAGAGATGAGCTAGAATTCAAGCAGAAAAACAGCCACTGGCAGAGCAAGAGATGAGCTAGAATTCAGACAGAATAACAGTTGCTTTTCCAGAAGAGATGAGCTAGAATTCAAGCCTCAGACAGAGACCCACAATTGAGTAAGAATTCAGGCAGAGGGACAGCCACTGGCAGAGTAAGAGATGAGTTAGAATTCACGCAGAATAACAGCCACTTGCAGAGAAAAGGATAAGCTAGAAATTATGCAAAATAACAGCCACTGGCAGAGTAAAGATGAGCTAGAATTCAGGCAGAATAACCGTTGCTTTTCCAGAAGAGATGAGCTAGAATTCAAGCCTCAGACAGAGACCCAAAAATGAGTAAGAATTCAGGCAGAGGGACAGCCACTGGCAGAGTAAGAGATGAGTTAAAATTCATGAAGAGGAACAGCCACTCGAAGAGCAAGAGATGAGCTTGAATTCAGGCAGAATAACAGCCACTGGAAGAGCAAGAGATGATTTTAGAATTAACGCAGAGTAACAGAAACTAACAGAGCAAGAGATAAGTCAAGCAGCATAACAGCTACTGGCAGAGCAAGAGATGAGCTAGAATGCAGGCAGAATAACAGCCACAGTTAGTGACCCAAAAATGAGTGGGAATTTAGGCAGAGGGACAGACACTGGCAAAACAGGAGATGAGTTAGAATTCATGAAGAGGAACATCAACTGAAAGAGCAAGAGATGAGCTAGAATTCACTCAGAATAACAGCCACTGGAAGAGAAAAGATGATTTTTAGAATGAAGGCAGAATAACAGAAACTAACAGAGCAAGAGATGAGCTAGAATTCAGACAGAATAACAGCCTCAGGCAGAAACCCAAAGATGAGCTAAAATTCACACAGAGTGACAGTCACTGGCAAAGCAAGTGATGAGCTAGAGTTCAGACAGAATAACAGACGCAGGCAGAGACCCAAAGATGAACCAGAATTCAGGCAGAGCGACAGCCACTGGCAGAGCAAGAGATGGCCTCGAATTCAATCAGAACATCAAACACTGGCAGTGCAAGAGATGAGCTAAAATTATGCAGAGAAGCAGCCACGGGCAGAGCAAGAGATGAGCTAGAATTCAGACAGAATAACAGCCACTGGAAGTGCAATAAATTAGAGTGAATTCAGACAGAATAACAGACACTGGAAGAGAAGAAATGAGCTAGAATTCAGGCAGACTAACTGCCACAGGCAGAGACCCAAAGATGAGTAAGAATTCAGGCAGAGGGACAGCCACTGGCAGAGCAAGAGATGATCTCGACTTTTGACAGAATTACAGCCACTGGAAGAGCAAGAGATGAGCTACAACTAAGGAAGAATAACAGCCACGGGCAGGGTAAGAGATGAGTAAGAATTCATGCAGAGGAACAACCACTGGCAGAACAGGAGATGAGCTAGAGTTCAAGCTGAATAACTGCCACCGCCAGACCCAAAGATTTGCCAGAATTCAGGTAGAGGCGCAGCCACTGGCAAAGCAAGAGATGAGCTAGAACTTAGATAAAATAGGAGTCACTGACAGAGCAAGAGATGAGTTAGAATTCAGGCAGAGGGACAGCCACTGGCAGAGCAAGAGATGACCTCGATTTTAGTCAGAAAATCAACCACTGGAAGAGCAAGAGATAAGATAGAATTCAATTAGAATAACAGCCACTGGCAGAGCAAGAGATTAGCTATAATGCAGGCAGATTAACAGCCACAGGCAGAGACGGAGATACAGTCACTGACAGTGTAAGAGATGAGCTAGAATTTGTAGTGGGCGTAAATATAAAAAAAAAAGAAAATAAAAAAACGGAAATTGAATGAATAATAATAAAATAAATATCATGGGTCACCCAACTGCGTTTTTCAGTCTGCCTGTTCCCCACTTCCCCACTACTGTGCATCAATATAAAATATCTCAATAATAGGCAACACGTTAATCAAATCACAACGATTGTACATCGACATGGATCATCGCAATAATATACGACATCTTCATCCAATGACAGCTGTTAAATCATCACCGCAGTAAGACCTCAAGAACTAATAGCGTAAATAAAGAAAATTAAATTTGGTAAGGAAAATATATATATCTAGAAATACATGGAGTGCTCTCGAATAACTTTAAAAGAAAAAATAAACAAATGGGAAAAAATATAAATTAAATAAATAAACATATCTATTTGTATATGGATATGTATATATATATATATATATATATATATATATATATATATATATATATATACGACATATGTATATATATATATATATGTATGTATATATTAATATATTTAAGTATATAATGTAATAGACATAAGATTTCACAATGTAGATGATAAGTACTAACAATTATAGAATTAAGTGTTATACGTAAATCATTTAGTAAGTAAGAATTGCATTGTTAGAGTAAGTTGCCTTAGATTAAGCCTGACTCGTGAAGAAGAGCTCAGAAGTTATGTTATTTAATGGAGTCAAGAAATATGTATTAAAAATGGAATGTACAATGGTACACTAATGGAACATTATACGTATTATCTGTCCATCCCCATGTCAGGAATAAATAAAGGAGTAATGATCTAGTTCTTTAGAACAAATGATAGGGACAATAGTAATCAATCCTAATTATTGTCACGGTAGGGTGGTAGAGACGAGAGACCAATTACACCTGAGTCTCTCGATTTGTCTAGATAATGAGTTAGATATATATATTTACGCGTAGTCGGCGCTTCGGACTCTTAATTTAATCATTTTTTTATTTTAATATCTCAACAGCGTACTTAAATTTAAGGTGTTAGGTGCACAGGAGTAGGCTAAGGAGAAGGGACCCCGACAATCCGACGAGCTAGTCAGAGCATAGCTAGAGTACGCACGTTCGACCTGCCTACCCGCTGGTCAGGAGACCAAGCAATCAAAACATCATTCCCGTACACTACAAATTCAAGCAGAATAACAGCCACTGGCAGAGCAAGAGATGAGCTAAAATTCAAGCAGGATAACAGCCACATGCAGAGACCCACAGATGAGCTAGAATTCACACAGAGGGACAGCCACTGGCAGAGAAAGAGATTAGCTAGAATTCAAGCAGAATAACAGCCACTGCAAAGCAAGAGATAAGCTAGAGTTCAGGAAGAATAACAGCCACAGGCAGAGACGAAAAAATTAGTAAGAATGCAGGCAGAGGGACAGCCACTGGCAGAGCAGGAAATCAGCTAGAATTCAAGCAGAATAACAGCCACTGCAGAGCAAGTGATGAGCTAGAATGCTGGCAAAATAAGAGCCACAGGCAGAGACCCAAAAATGAGTAAGAAATAAGGCAGAGGGACAACCACTGGCAGAGCAAGAGATGAGGTAGAATTCAAGCAGAATAACAGTCACTGGCAAACCAAGAGATGAGCTAGAATTCAGACAGAATAACAGCCACTGGCAGTACAAGAAATAAGCTAGATCTCGTGCAGAGCAACAGTCACTGGCAGAGCAAGAGATGAGCTATAGTTCAGGCAGAATAACAGCCACAGGCAGAGACCCATAGATAAGCTAAAATTCTCGCCTAGGAACGGCCTCAGGCAGAGCAAGAGATGATCTAGAATTCAGACAGAATAACAGCCTCAGGCAGAGACCCAAAGATGAGCTATAATTCAGGCAGAGTACAGCCACTGGCAGAGCAACATATGAGCTAGAATTCATGCGGAATAACAGTCACTGGCAAAGCAAGAGATGAGCTACAATTCAAGCAGAATAACAGCCACTGGCAGTGCAAGAAATAAGCTAGAACTCGTGCAGAGCAACAGCCACTGGCAGCGCAAGAGATGAGCTAGAATTGAAACAGAATAACAGCCACTGGCAGAGCAAGAGATGAGCTCGACTCCAGAGAAAATGGGAACCACTGGCAGAGAGAGATATGGGCTAGAATTCATGCAGACGAACAGCTACTGGCAGAGCAAGAGATGGGCTAGAATTCAGACAGAATAACAGACACTGGAAAAGAAGAGATGAGCTAGAATTCAGGCAGACTAAACGCGACTGGTAGAGCAAGAGATGAGTTAGATTTCAGGCAGAGGGAGAGCCACTGGCAGAGCAAGAGATGACCTCGAATTCAATCAGAATATCATACACTGGCAGAGCAAGAGATGAGCTAAAATTTATGCAGAGAAGTAGCCACGGGCAGAGCAAGAGATGAGCTAGAATTCAGACAGAATAACAGCCACTGGAAGTGCAATAAATAAGCTAGAATTCAGGCAGACTAACAGCCAAAAGCGGAGACCCAAAGATGAGTTAGAATTACGGCAAAGGGACAGCCACTGGCAGAGCAAGAGATGATCTCGACTTCTGACAGAATTACAGCCACTAGAAAAGCAAGAGATGAGCTACAACTAAGGAAGAATAACATCCACGGTCCGGGTAAGAGATGAGTAAGAATTCATGCTGAGGAACAACCACTGACAGAACAGGAGATGAGCTAAAGTTCAAGCAGAATAAGAGATATTGGAAAAGCAAGATATGAGCTAGAGTTCAAGCTGAATAACTGCCACCGCCAGACCCAAAGATTTGCCAGAATTCAGGTAGAGGCGCAGCCACTGGTAAAGCAAGAGAAGAGCTAGAACTTAGATAAAATAGGAGCCACTGACAGAGCAAGAGATGAGCTTGAATTCAGACAGAGGGAGAGCCACTGGCAGAGTAAGCGATGAGCAAGAATTCAGACGGACTAACACTGGAAGAACAAGAGATGGGCTAGAATTCAGACAGAATAACAGGCACTGCCAGTGCAAGAAATAAGCTAGAACTCGTGCAGAGCAACAGCCACTGGTAGAGCAAGAGATGAGCTAGAGTTCAAGCTGAATAACTGCCACCGGCAGACCCAACGATGAGCCAGAATGCAGGCAGAGGCGCAGCCACTGATAGAGCAAGAGATGAGCTCGAATTCAGACAAAATAAGAGCCATTGGCAGCGCGAGAGTAGAGCTAGAATTCAGGCAGAATAACATCCACAGGCAGAGACCCAAAGATGAGCTAGAATTCAGCCAGAAAAACAGTCACTGTCAGTGCAAGAAATGAGCTTGAATTCAGACAGAATACCTGCCAATGGAAGCGCAAGAGATGAGATAGAACTAAGGAAGAATAACAGCCACTGACAAAGCACGAGATGATGTAGAATTCAGGCAGAGGGACAGCCACTGGCAGAGCAAGAGATGACCTCGAATTCAGTCAGAATATCAACCACTGGCAGTGCAAGAGATGAGCTAGAATTCAGGCCGAGGAACGGATACTGGAAGAGCAAGAAATGAGTTAGAATTCAGGCAGAATAACAGCCACAGGCAGAGACCCAAAGATGAGCTAAAATTCAGGCAGTGGGACAGCCAGTGGCAGAGCAAGATATGAGCTCGAATTCAGACAAATAAGAGCCATTGGCAGAGCAAGAGATGGGAAGGAATTTATGCAGCCACTGGAAGAGCAAGAGATGAGTTAAAATTCAGGCATATGGACTGCCACTGGTAAAGCAAGAGATTAGCTAGAAGTCAGGCAGAATTACTGCCACCGGCAGACCCAAATATGAGCCAGTATTCAGGCCGCAATTCAACACCGCACACCCGTTTTCTTCCTCTACACCAACGCAAACTCAAGAGACGAGACTGCGTACTTAGATTATTTTATATACATACATAGCTGTAAGGAAAAACAAGAAATAAATCAGTAGAGAACTAACATTCAAACTGATCAGACGTTCTTCATTTCAAGACGGTTTTGCATATGTATATATATGTATAAAATACATACATATCAGCACACACATACATATTCACACACATATATAAATACATACATAAGTCGCCACAAGGCAGCAAAGTACATTCACAGTACCATATTACACCAGTAAACAGCTCCCACTGGTAATTGAGGCGCAGCCACTGGACGAGCAAGAGATGAGTTAGAATTCACGCAGAATAACAACCACTGGCCGATCCAGAGATGAGTTAGAATTCATTCAGAGGGACAGTCACTATCAGAGTATGAGATGAGCTAGGATTAAGGCAGAATAACAGCCACAGGCAAAACAACAAAGATGAGCTAGAATTCACGTAGATCGAAAGCCACTGGCAGAGGAAGACATGAGCTCGAATTCAGACAAAATATGAGCTAGTGGCAGAATAAGAGATGAGATAGAATTGAGTCAGAGGGACAGTCACTGGCGAACCAAGAGATAAGTTGGAATTCAGGCAGAGGAACAGCCACTGGCAGAGCAAGAGATAAGGTAGAATTCAGGCAGAATAACAGCCACTGGCAGAGAAAAGGATGAGATAGAAATTATGCAGAAAAACAGCCACTGGCAGAATAAGAGATGAGCTAGAATTCAGACAGAATAACAACCACTGGCAGAGCAACAGATGAGCTAAAACTCAGGTAGAAAATCAGCCACTGCCAGAGCAAGAGATGAGCTAGAATGCAGGCAGAAAACCAGCCACAGGCAGAGACTAAAAATGTGTAAGAATTCAGACAGAGGACAGGCACTGGCAAAGTAAGAGATGAGCTAGAAATCAAGCAAAACAAGTAAGAGTGCTCTAGTCGAGACCGCTCGACAAAGAGATCCCTGAACCCTGCGAAGAACTGCGATTGATAAGAGCCGCTAACATTCTCCGTTACTTTTATATGTACGTACATATGTAGCAAGCAATACATACACACACAGACATAGACGCACGCACAAGAACACACACAGACGCACGCACAAGCACACAATCTGCTAACTGTGCATTATGGCTTATCAGCTTCGCTGCTGCTGCTGCTGCTGCAAGAGGCCGAAAATATGAGATATTAAATGTTTAATAACTTTTTTTTTGGCGAACGATTTTGATCAAATTTGTTGGGCGTGATCATGACATTCATATGTGTGTATGTGCAAAAGCACAAGTCTCTAGTACTTGAAATACGTGATTTAGCAATTTGAGGCGAAGGGGCAATTAGATTGCGTGGCACCAAAAATTTAACGAAAACCGAAATTGCAGAAGGCTCAAATTACACTAAATGCAAAATTTGAAGACTCTGACTATAACGCTGAATTAGATAGAATTTTATAACTAAATGAAGATATGGGTTTTTTAATCGATAACATTAAAACGATGATAGTTATCGAATATTTGAAACAAACTCGATCGAATCGTGATATACACGAACTTCCAAAAAAAAAATTTGAAGTCTCTAGCTCTTATATCTTCTGAGATCGACGCGTTCAAACATACGGACAGACGGACAAACGGACAGACAGACAGACGGACAGGGCTAAATCGACTCGGCTTCTCTCCCTGATAAAGAATATGTATACTTTATGGGGTCTGCCACGCCTCCTTCTGCCTCTTACACACATTTTCACAAAACCATTATACCCTGATTTCCCATTTTCAATGGGTTCAGGGTAAAATAACAGCCACTGGCAGAGCAAGAGATGAGCTAGAATTCAGACAGAATAACAGCCTCAGGCAGAGACCCAAAGATGAGCTAAAATTCAGGCAGAGGGACAGCCACTGGCAGAGCAACAGATGAGTTAGAATTCATGCAGAGGAGCAGACACTGGAAGAGCAAGAGATGAGCTTAAATTCAGGCAGAATGCCAGCCACTGAAAGAGCAAGAGATGATTTTAGAATTGATGCAGAGTAACAGAAGCTAGCAGAGCAAGAGATGAGCTAGAATTTAAGCAGAATAACATCTACTGGCAAAGTAAAAGAATAGCTAGAATGCAGGAAGAATAACAGCCTCAGGCAGAGACCCAAAAATGAGTAAGAATTCAGGCAGAGGGACAGCCACTGGCAAAGCAAGAGATGAGTTAGGAATTATGCTGAGGGACAGCCACTGGCAGAGCAAAAGATGAGTTAGAAATTATGCAGAGGAACAGCCACTGGAAGAGCAAGAGATGAGCTTAAATTCTGGCAGAATGCCAGCCACTGGAAGAGCAAGAGATGATTTTAGAATTAAGGCAGAGTAACAGAAGCTAACAGACCAAGAGATGAGCTAGAATTCATGCAGAAAAACAGCTCCTGGCAGAGCAAGAGATGAGCTAGAATTCATGCAGAATAAAAGTCACTGGCAATGCAAGAGATGAGCTAGAATTCAAGCAGAATAACAGCCACTGGCAGAGCAAGAGATGAGCTATAATTCAGACAGAATAACAGCCTCAGGCAGAGACCCAAAGATGAGCTAGAATTCACGCAGAGGGACAGCCACTGGCAGAGCAAGAGATGAGTTAGAATTCAGGCAGAATAACAGCCTCAGGCAGAGACCCAAAGATGAGCTAGAATTCACGCAGAGGGACACCCAGTGGCAGAGCAAGTGATGAGTTAGAATTCATACAGAATAAAATCCACTGACAGAGTAAGATATGAGCTAGAATTCAAGCAGAACAAGTAAGAAAACTCTAGTCGAGACCGCTCGACTAGGGTATACCCTGAACCCTTCGAAGATCCGCTATTCCAAGCATTCTTCATTTCTTTTATATACACATGCATATGTATTCATTACAAGCAAAACATACACACACACATACACAGGCGCACGCATACACAAGCGCAAGTCGTTGCGTCAGCTGTTCTTTGGCTACTTTGCATGGCAAAGCTATGGGAAATTAAATGTTTAATAACTTTTTTTCTAGACGAACGATTTTGATCAAACTTGTTGGGCGTAATCATGTCATCCATATTTATGTATGTGCCAAAGCACAAGTCTCTAGTATTTGATATACGAGAGTTACAAATTTGAGGCGAAGGGGCGTGGCACCCAAAATTTAACAAAAACCGAAATTGCGTAAGGCTTACATAACACTAAATGCAAAATTTGAAGACTCTAGCTAGAAAGATGATTTAGATAGAATTTTATAGCTTAATTTAGATTTTCGTTTTTAATCGATAACAATAAAACGATAACAGTTATCGAATTTCTGAAACAAACTCGATATGCGCGCCTATACAGGGACCTACAAAAAAATTTGAAGTCTCTAGCTATTGTAAGTTCTGAGATCGACGCGTTCATACATACGGACAGACGGACAGACGGACGGACGGACAGACGGACAGACGGACAGACGGACGGACAGACGGACAGACGGACATGGCTATATCAACTCGGCTTGTCATCCTGATCAAGAATATATATACTTTATGGGGTCTGCCACGCCTCCTTCTGCCTGTTACATACATTTCAACAAAACATTATACCCTGATTTCCCATTTTCAATGGGTTCAGGGTATAAAAACAGTCACCGGCAGGGCAAGAGATGAGCTAGAATTCAAGCCACAGGCAGAGCAAAAGATGAGCTGGAATTCAGGCAGAGGAGCAGCCACTGGCAGAGCAAGATATGAGTTGAAATTTAGGCACAATAACAGCCCCTAAACAAGTAAGAAAACTCTAGTCGAGACCGTCGACTAGGGTATACCCTGAACCCTGCGAAGATCCGCTATTATAAGCATTCTTCATTTCATTTATATACACATGCATATGTACGTTCATTACAAGCAAAATATACACACACAAACGCACAGGCGCAAGCACACACAAGCGCAAGTCGTTGCGTCAGCTGTTCTTTGGCTGCTTTGCATGGCAATGTTATGGGAAATTAAATGTTTAATAACTTGTTGGGCGTAATCATGTCATCCATATGTATGTATGTGCCAAAGCACAAGTCTCTAGTATTTGATATACGAGAGATACAAATTTGAGGCGAAGGGGGCGTGGCACCCAAAATTTAACAAAAACCGAAATTGCGTAAGGCTTACATAACACTAAATGCAAAATTTGAAGACTCTAATTAGAAAGATGAATTAAATAGAATTTTATAACTAAATAAAGATATCGGTTTTTAATCGATAACATTACAACGATGACAGTTATCGATTATTTGAAACAAACTCGATCGAATCGTGATATACACGAACCCACATAAAAAATTTCAAGTCTCTAGCTCTTGTAGGTTCTGAGAACGACGCGTTCATACATACGGACAGACGGACGGACGGACGGACAGACGGAAATGGCTATATCAACTCGGCTTGTCATCCTGATCAAGAATATATATACTTTATGGGGTCTGCCATGCCTCCTTCTGCCTGTTACATACATTTCAACAAAAACATTATACCTGATTTCCCATTTTCAATGGGTTCAGGGTATAAAAACAGTCACCGGCAGGGCAAGAGATGAGCTAGAATTCAAGCCACAGGCAGAGCAAAAGATGAGCTGGAATTCAGGCAGAGGAACAGCCACTGGCAGAGCAAGATATGAGTTGAAATTTAGGCACAATAACAGCCCCTAAACAAGTAAGAAAACTCTAGTCGAGACCGCTCGACTAGGGTATACCCTGAACCCTGCGAAGATCCGCTATTATAAGCATTCTTCATTTCATTTATATACACATGCATATGTACGTTCATTACAAGCAAAATATACACACACAAACGCACAGGCGCAAGCACACACAAGCGCAAGTCGTTGCGTCAGCTGTTCTTTGGCTGCTTTGCATGGCAATGTTATGGGAAATTAAATGTTTAATAACTTTTTTTCTAGACGAACGATTTTGATCAAACTTGTTGGGCGTAATCATGTCATCCATATGTATGTATGTGCCAAAGCACAAGTCTCTAGTATTTGATATACGAGAGATACAAATTTGAGGCGAAGGGGGCGTGGCACCCAAAATTTAACAAAACCGAAATTGCGTAAGGCTTACATAACACTAAATGCAAAATTTGAAGACTCTAGCTAGAAAGATGATTTAGGTAGAGTTTTATAGCTTAATTTAGATTTTCGTTTTTAAGCGATAGCAATAAAACGATAACAGTTATCGAATTTCTGAAACAAACTCGATCTTTTCGTGCTATACAGGAACCTACATAAAAAATTTCAAGTCTCTAGCTCTTGTAGGTTCTGAGAACGACGCGTTCACACATACGGACAGACGGACGGACAGACGGACATGGCTATATCAACTCGGCTTGTCATCCTGATCAAGAATATATATACTTAATGGGGTCTGCCACGCCTCCTTCTGCCTGTTACATACATTTCAACAAAAACATTATACCCTGATTTCCCATTTTCAATGGGTTCAGGGTATAACAAGTAAGAACGTTGCCGTCGGACGCAACCGACAGCGAAATACTATTTCACGTCCCAGCAGCCCACAGGGGCTGGAGATTAAAAGTTTTCATTGGAGGTGGCCAGACAGTTTCAATTAGGATCGAAGCTTAGAACCCTTACCTTAGCAAAAATACGCACCTAAATCAAGAGAGATGGCATCTCTCAAAATGAGAGATGTGGCAACTCTGAAAATGTGATTTAAGTTCGTTGGCGAGCGTAGAGGTGTGGGCTCGAACCCCGGTGCGGTCATGTTGATATTTTTGTTATATTTTCTTTATTTAGCTATTTTGTATTAATAAAATATTCTTTTCAAACATATATATATATATATATATATATATATATATATATATATATATATATATATATATATATATAATTTGACAAATCAAAAGACAAGGTCAAAGGTCACAAAGTCATTATTTGGCGCGTTATTGGCTCAGAAGCTGCAGATTTTTCAGTTTTGATTTGCCACGCCCCCAGTCGCCGTAGACAAATAATTTTTGGCATGTGCATCGAGTGGGCGTTCAGGAATATAACTGTAAAGTTTGGATGCTTACACTCAAAAATGCAAAAATTACAGGGTATATTTTGTACGGCATGCCCTTTGGGGCGTAAGAATAATTTTTGGGAATCGATAGAGGAGGCCCCCAATAACTTAGCATCCAATTTTGAAGCTTCTAGCACTAAAACAGTGGAAGATATAAGCTGATAAAAGTGTCCATGGGCGATAAAGTTTGGCCCGATTGCCACGCCCCAATGAACGTATACACATATTTTTTGGCCTGCTCATAGAGTGGGCATTCAGGAATATAACTGTAAAGTTTGGATGATTTCACTCGAAAAATGCGAAAATTACAGGGTATTTTTATACGGCATGCCCCTTTTGGGGCGTAACAATAAATTTTAGGGAATCGATAGAGGAGGCTCCAAGTAACTTAGCATCCAATTTTCAAGCTTCTAGCACTAAAACTGTAGGAGATATAAGCTGATATTAGTAGCCACGCCCCTGTGGGCGTAGATATATCCGCCATAGCTTTTGATTGTGGGATGTTAACCGAGTATATATACCAAGTCTCAAGTCTCTAGCATCAATATCGCTCAAAATATAACAGAATTAGTAAAATCACTATATATTCAGATCCGATTTGCCACGCCCCTAGTAGGCGTGGCCATAAAATTTTTTGGGCGATCCTTATAGGAGCGTAACAGTAACCCACGTGCCAAATTTGGGCGTTCTAGCATTAAAACTGTAGAAGATACAGTTTGACCCGATTTGCCACGCCCCAATGGGCGTAGATATATCCGCCATAACTTTTTGATTTTGGGATGCCGACGTGACTATTCAGTTAAAATCTCAACTCTCTAGCCCTTCTAGAAGTAGTGTTTCTGGGATACAGGAAAATTCATTTTCCGATTTGCCACGCCCCTAGTAGGCGTATCGGGAAAATCTTGACACTTTATCTGACGAGGGTATACACGAATATATATTTCAAATTTCAAGTCTCTAGCTTTAATAGCGTGGAAATGGTTTGCGTTCATACGGACAGACGGACAAACTGATTTTGCACAAAACCAATATACTATATCACTACGTGAAATAGTATAAAAAGCAAGAGATGAGCTGGATTTCAGGCAAAATAACAGACACTGGAAGAGCAAGAAATGATTTTAGAGTTTAGGCAGAATAACAGAAACTAACAGAGCAAGAGATGAGCTACAATGCAGGAAGAATAACAGCCACAGGCAGAGACCCAAAAATAAGTAAGAGTTCAGGCAAAGGGACAGCCACTGGCAGAGGAAGACATGAGCTCGAATTCAGACAATATAAGAGCTAGTAGCAGAACAAGAGATGAGATAGAATTGAGTCAGAGGGACAGTCACTGGCAGAGCAAGAGATGAGTTAGAAATTATGCTGAGGGACAGCCACTGGCAGAGCAAAAGATGAGTTAGAAATTATGCAGAGGAACAGCCACTGGAAGAGCAAGAGATGAGCTTAAATTCTGGCAGAATGCCAGCCACTGGAAGAGCAAGAGATGATTTTAGAATTAAGGCAGAGTAACAGAAGCTAACAGACCAAGAGATGAGCTAGAATTCATGCAGAAAAACAGCTCCTGGCAGAGCAAGAGATGAGCTAGAATTCATGCAGAATAAAAGTCACTGGCAATGCAAGAGATGAGCTAGAATTCAAGCAGAATAACAGCCACTGGCAGAGCAAGAGATGAGCTATAATTCAGACAGAATAACAGCCTCAGGCAGAGACCCAAAGATGAGCTAGAATTCACGCAGAGGGACAGCCACTGGCAGAGCAAGAGATGAGTTAGAATTCAGGCAGAATAACAGCCTCAGGCAGAGACCCAAAGATGAGCTAGAATTCACGCAGAGGGACACCCAGTGGCAGAGCAAGTGATGAGTTAGAATTCATACAGAATAAAATCCACTGACAGAGTAAGATATGAGCTAGAATTCAAGCAGAACAAGTAAGAAAACTCTAGTCGAGACCGCTCGACTAGGGTATACCCTGAACCCTTCGAAGATCCGCTATTCCAAGCATTCTTCATTTCTTTTATATACACATGCATATGTATTCATTACAAGCAAAACATACACACACACATACACAGGCGCACGCATACACAAGCGCAAGTCGTTGCGTCAGCTGTTCTTTGGCTACTTTGCATGGCAAAGCTATGGGAAATTAAATGTTTAATACCTTTTTTTCTAGACGAACGATTTTGATCAAACTTGTTGGGCGTAATCATGTCATCCATATGTATGTATGTGCCAAAGCACAAGTCTCTAGTATTTGATATACGAGAGTTACAAATCTGAGGCGAAGGGGGCGTGGCACCCAAAATTTAACAAAACCGAAATTGCGTAAGGCTTACATAACACTAAATGCAAAATTTGAAGACTCTAGCTAGAAAGATGATTTAGATAGAATTTTATAGCTTAATTTAGATTTTCGTTTTTAATCGATAACAATAAAACGATAACAGTTATCGAATTTCTGAAACAAACTCGATATGCGCGCCTATACAGGGACCTACAAAAAAATTTGAAGTCTCTAGCTATTGTAAGTTCTGAGATCGACGCGTTCATACATACGGACAGACGAACAGACGGACGGACGGACAGACGGACAGACAGACGGACAGACAGACAGACGGACAGGGCTAAATCAACTCGGCTTGTCTCCTGATCAAGAATATATATACTTTATGGGGTCTGCCACGCCTCCTTCTGCCTGTTACATACATTTCAACAAAACATTATACCCTGATTTCCCATTTTCAATGGGTTCAGGTATAAAAACAGTCACCGGCAGGGCAAGAGATGAGCTAGAATTCAAGCCACAGGCAGAGCAAAAGATGAGCTGGAATTCAGGCAGAGGAGCAGCCACTGGCAGAGCAAGATATGAGTTGAAATTTAGGCACAATAACAGCCCCTAAACAAGTAAGAAAACTCTAGTCGAGACCGCTCGACTAGGGTATACCCTGAACCCTGCGAAGATCCGCTATTATAAGCATTCTTCATTTCATTTATATACACATGCATATGTACGTTCATTACAAGCAAAATATACACACACAAACGCACAGGCGCAAGCACACACAAGCGCAAGTCGTTGCGTCAGCTGTTCTTTGGCTGCTTTGCATGGCAATGTTATGGGAAATTAAATGTTTAATAACTTTTTTCTAGACGAACGATTTTGATCAAACTTGTTGGGCGTAATCATGTCATCCATATGTATGTATGTGCCAAAGCACAAGTCTCTAGTATTTGATATACGAGAGATACAAATTTGAGGCGAAGGGGCGTGGCACCCAAAATTTAACAAAAACCGAAATTGCGTAAGGCTTACATAACACTAAATGCAAAATTTGAAGACTCTAGCTAGAAAGATGATTTAGGTAGAGTTTTATAGCTTAATTTAGATTTTCGTTTTTAAGCGATAGCAATAAAACGATAACAGTTATCGAATTTCTGAAACAAACTCGATCTTTTCGTGCTATACAGGAACCTACATAAAAAATTTCAAGTCTCTAGCTCTTGTAGGTTCTGAGAACGACGCGTTCACACATACGGACAGACGGACGGACAGACGGACATGGCTATATCAACTCGGCTTGTCATCCTGATCAAGAATATATATACTTTATGGGGTCTGCCACGCCTCCTTCTGCCTGTTACATACATTTCAACAAAACATTATACCTGATTTCCCATTTTCAATGGGTTCAGGGTATAAAAAGCAAAGATGAGCTGGATTTCAGGCAAAATAACAGACACTGGAAGAGCAAGAAATGATTTTAGAGTTTAGGCAGAATAACAGAAACTAACAGAGCAAGAGATGAGCTACAATGCAGGAAGAATAACAGCCACAGGCAGAGACCCAAAAATAAGTAAGAGTTCAGGCAAAGGGACAGCCACTGGCAGAGGAAGACATGAGCTCGAATTCAGACAATATAAGAGCTAGTAGCAGAACAAGAGATGAGATAGAATTGAGTCAGAGGGACAGTCACTGGCAGAGCAAGAGATGAGTTAGAAATTATGCTGAGGGACAGCCACTGGCAGAGCAAAAGATGAGTTAGAAATTATGCAGAGGAACAGCCACTGGAAGAGCAAGAGATGAGCTTAAATTCTGGCAGAATGCCAGCCACTGGAAGAGCAAGAGATGATTTTAGAATTAAGGCAGAGTAACAGAAGCTAACAGACCAAGAGATGAGCTAGAATTCATGCAGAAAAACAGCTCCTGGCAGAGCAAGAGATAAGCTAGAATTCATGCAGAATAAAAGTCACTGGCAATGCAAGAGATGAGCTAGAATTCAAGCAGAATAACAGCCACTGGCAGAGCAAGAGATGAGCTATAATTCAGACAGAATAACAGCCTCAGGCAGAGACCCAAAGATGAGCTAGAATTCACGCAGAGGGACAGCCACTGGCAGAGCAAGAGATGAGTTAGAATTCAGGCAGAATAACAGCCTCAGGCAGAGACCCAAAGATGAGCTAGAATTCACGCAGAGGGACACCCAGTGGCAGAGCAAGTGATGAGTTAGAATTCATACAGAATAAAATCCACTGACAGAGTAAGATATGAGCTAGAATTCAAGCAGAACAAGTAAGAAAACTCTAGTCGAGACCGCTCGACTAGGGTATACCTGAACCCTTCGAAGATCCGCTATTCCAAGCATTCTTCATTTCTTTTATATACACATGCATATGTATTCATTACAAGCAAAACATACACACACACATACACAGGCGCACGCATACACAAGCGCAAGTCGTTGCGTCAGCTGTTCTTTGGCTACTTTGCATGGCAAAGCTATGGGAAATTAAATGTTTAATAACTTTTTTCTAGACGAACGATTTTGATAAAACCTGTTGGGCGTAATCATGTCATCCATATGTATGTATGTGCCAAAGCACAAGTCTCTAGTATTTGATATACGAGAGTTACAAATTTGAGGCGAAGGGGGCGTGGCACCCAAAATTTAACAAAAACCGAAATTGCGTAAGGCTTACATAACACTAAATGCAAAATTTGAAGACTCTAGCTAGAAAGATGATTTAGATAGAATTTTATAGCTTAATTTAGATTTTCGTTTTTAATCGATAACAATAAAACGATAACAGTTATCGAATTTCTGAAACAAACTCGATATGCGCGCCCTATACAGGGACCTACAAAAAAAATTTGAAGTCTCTAGCTATTGTAAGTTCTGAGATCGACGCGTTCATACATACGGACAGACGGACGGACGGACAGACGGACAGACAGACGGACAGACAGACAGACGGACAGGGCTAAATCAACTCGGCTTGTCTCCCTGATCAAGAATATATATACTTTATGGGGTCTGCCACGCCTCCTTCTGCCTGTTACATACATTTCAACAAAAACATTATACCCTGATTTCCCATTTTCAATGGGTTCAGGGTATAACAAGTAAGAAAACTCTAGTCGAGACCGCTCGACTAGGGTATACCCTGAACCCTGCGAAGATCCGCTATTCCAAGCATTCTTCATTTCTTTTATATACACATGCATATGTACGTTCATTACAAGCAAAACATACACACACACATACACAGGCGCACGCACACACAAGCGCAAGTCGTTGCGTCAGCTTTTCTTTGGCTGCTTTGCATGACAATGCTATGGGAAATTAAATGTTTAATAACTTTTTTTCTAGACCAACGATTTTGATTAAACTTGTTGGGCGTAATCATGTCATCCATATGTATGTATGTGCCAAAGCACAAGTCTATAGTATTTGATATACGGGAGTTACAAATTTGAGGCGAAAGGGGCGTGGCACCCAAAATTTAACAAAAACCGAAATTGCGTAAGCCTTACATAACACTAAATGCAAAATTTGAAGACTCTAGCTAGAAAGATGATTTAGATAGAGTTTTATAGCTTAATTTAGATTTTCGTTTTTAATCGATAACAATAAAACGATAACAGTTATCGAATTTCTGAAACAAACTCGATCTTTTCGTGCTATACAGGAACCTACATACAAAATTTCAAGTCTCTAGCTCTTGTAGGTTCTGAGAACGACGCGTTCATACATACGGACAGACGGACAGACGGACGGACGGACAGACGGACAGACGGACAGACGGACAGACGGACGGACAGACGGACAGACGGACATGGCTATATCAACTCGGCTTGTCATCCTGATCAAGAATATATATACTTTATGGGGTCTGCCACGCCTCCTTCTGCCTGTTACATACATTTCAACAAAACATTATACCCTGATTTCCCATTTTCAATGGGTTCAGGGTATAAAAACAGTCACCGGCAGGGCAAGAGATGAGCTAGAATTCAAGCCACAGGCAGAGCAAAAGATGAGCTGGAATTCAGGCAGAGGAGCAGCCACTGGCAGAGCAAGATATGAGTTGAAATTTAGGCACAATAACAGCCCCTAAACAAGTAAGAAAACTCTAGTCGAGACCGCTCGACTAGGGTATACCCTGAACCCTGCGAAGATCCGCTATTATAAGCATTCTTCATTTCATTTATATACACATGCATATGTACGTTCATTACAAGCAAAATATACACACACAAACGCACAGGCGCAAGCACACACAAGCGCAAGTCGTTGCGTCAGCTGTTCTTTGGCTGCTTTGCATGGCAATGTTATGGGAAATTAAATGTTTAATAACTTTTTTCTAGACGAACGATTTTGATCAAACTTGTTGGGCGTAATCATGTCATCCATATGTATGTATGTGCAAAGCACAAGTCTCTAGTATTTGATATACGAGAGATACAAATTTGAGGCGAAGGGGCGTGGCACCCAAAATTTAACAAAAACCGAAATTGCGTAAGGCTTACATAACACTAAATGCAAAATTTGAAGACTCTAGCTAGAAAGATGATTTAGGTAGAGTTTATAGCTTAATTTAGATTTTCGTTTTTAAGCGATAGCAATAAACGATAACAGTTATCGAATTTCTGAAACAAACTCGATCTTTTCGTGCTATACAGGAACCTACATAAAAATTTCAAGTCTCTAGCTCTTGTAGGTTCTGAGAACGACGCGTTCACACATACGGACAGACGGACGGACAGACGGACATGGCTATATCAACTCGGCTTGTCATCCTGATCAAGAATATATATACTTTATGGGGTCTGCCACGCCTCCTTCTGCCTGTTACATACATTTCAACAAAACATTATACCCTGATTTCCCATTTTCAATGGGTTCAGGGTATAAAAAGCAAGAGATGAGCTGGATTTCAGGCAAAATAACAGACACTGGAAGAGCAAGAAATGATTTTAGAGTTTGGGCAGAATAACAGAAACTAACAGAGCAAGAGATGAGCTACAATGCAGGAAGAATAACAGCCACAGGCAGAGACCCAAAAATAAGTAAGAGTTCAGGCAAAGGGACAGCCACTGGCAGAGGAAGACATGAGCTCGAATTCAGACAATATAAGAGCTAGTAGCAGAACAAGAGATAAGATAGAATTGAGTCAGAGGTACAGTCACTGGCAGAGCAAGAGATGAGCTAGAATTCAGACAGAATAACAGCCTCAGGCAGAGACCCAAAGATGAGCTAAAATTCAGGCAGAGGGACAGCCACTGGCAGAGCAACAGATGAGTTAGAATTCATGCAGAGGAGCAGACACTGGAAGAGCAAGAGATGAGCTTAAATTCAGGCAGAATGCCAGCCACTGAAAGAGCAAGAGATGACTTTAGAATTGAGGCAGAGTAACAGAAGCTAGCAGAGCAAGAGATGAGCTAGAATTTAAGCAGAATAACATCTACTGGCAAAGTAAGAGAATAGCTAGAATGCAGGAAGAATAACAGCCTTAGGCAGAGACCCAAAAATGAGTAAGAATTCAGGCAGAGGGACAGCCACTGGCAAAGCAAGAGATGAGTTAGAAATTATGCTGAGGACAGCCACTGGCAGAGCAAAAGATGAGTTAGAAATTATGCAGAGGAACAGCCACTGGAAGAGCAAGAGATGAGCTTAAATTCTGGCAGAATGCCAGCTACTGGAAGAGCAAGAGATGATTTTAGAATTAAGGCAGAGTAACAGAAGCTAACAGACCAAGAGATGAGCTAGAATTCATGCAGAAAAGCAGCTCCTGGCAGAGCAAGAGATGAGCTAGAATTCATGCAGAATAAAAGTCACTGGCAATGCAAGAGATGAGCTAGAATTCAAGCAGAATAACAGCCACTGGCAGAGCAAGAGATGAGCTATAATTCAGACAGAATAACAGCCTCAGGCAGAGACCCAAAGATGAGCTAGAATTCACGCAGAGGGACAGCCACTGGCAGAGCAAGAGATGAGTTAGAATTCAGGCAGAATAACAGCCTCAGGCAGAGACCCAAAGATGAGCTAGAATTCACGCAGAGGGACACCCAGTGGCAGAGCAAGTGATGAGTTAGAATTCATACAGAATAAAATCCACTGACAGAGTAAGATATGAGCTAGAATTCAAGCAGAACAAGTAAGAAAACTCTAGTCGAGACCGCTCGACTAGGTATACCTGAACCCTTCGAAGATCCGCTATTCCAAGCATTCTTCATTTCTTTTATATACACATGCATATGTATTCATTACAAGCAAAACATACACACACACATACACAGGCGCACGCATACACAAGCGCAAGTCGTTGCGTCAGCTGTTCTTTGGCTACTTTGCATGGCAAAGCTATGGGAAATTAAATGTTTAATAACTTTTTTCTAGACCAACGATTTTGATCAAACTTGTTGGGCGTAATCATGTCATCCATATGTATGTATGTGCCAAAGCACAAGTCTCTAGTATTTGATATACGAGAGTTACAAATTTGAGGCGAAGGGGCGTGGCACCCAAAATTTAACAAAAACCGAAATTGCGTAAGGCTTACATAACACTAAATGCAAAATTTGAAGACTCTAGCTAGAAAGATGATTTAGATAGAATTTTATAGCTTAATTTAGATTTTCGTTTTTAATCGATAACAATAAAACGATAACAGTTATCGAATTTCTGAAACAAACTCGATATGCGCGCCCTATACAGGGACCTACAAAAAAATTTGAAGTCTCTAGCTATTGTAAGTTCTGAGATCGACGCGTTCATACATACGGACAGACGGACAGACGGACGGACGGACAGACGGACAGGGCTAAATCAACTCGGCTTGTCTCCTGATCAAGAATATATATACTTTATGGGGTCTGCCACGCCTCCTTCTGCCTGTTACATACATTTCAACAAAACATTATACCTGATTTCCCATTTTCAATGGGTTCAGGGTATAAAAACAGTCACCGGCAGGGCAAGAGATGAGCTAGAATTCAAGCCACAGGCAGAGCAAAAGATGAGCTGGAATTCAGGCAGAGGAACAGCCACTGGCAGAGCAAGATATGAGTTGAAATTTAGGCACAATAACAGCCCCTAAACAAGTAAGAAAACTCTAGTCGAGACCGCTCGACTAGGGTATACCCTGAACCCTGCGAAGATCCGCTATTATAAGCATTCTTCATTTCATTTATATACACATGCATATGTACGTTCATTACAAGCAAAATATACACACACAAACGCACAGGCGCAAGCACACACAAGCGCAAGTCGTTGCGTCAGCTGTTCTTTGGCTGCTTTGCATGGCAATGTTATGGGAAATTAAATGTTTAATAACTTTTTTCTAGACCAACGATTTTGATTTTGTTGGGCATAATCATGTCATCCATATGTATGTATGTGCCAAAGCACAAGTCTCTAGTATTTGATATACGGGAGTTACAAATTTGAGGTGAAGGGGCGTGGCACCCAAAATTTAACAAAACCGAAATTGCGTAAGGCTTACATAACACTAAATGCAAAATTTGAAGACTCTAGCTAGAAAGATGAATTAGATAGAATTTTATAGCTTAATTTAGATTTTCGTTTTTAATCGATAACAATAAAACGATAAAAGTTATCGAATTTCTGAAACAAACTCGATCTTTTCGTGCTATACAGGAACCTACATAAAAATTTCAAGTCTCTAGCTCTTGTAGGTTCTGAGAACGACGCGTTCATACATACGGACAGACGGACAGACGGACAGACGGACAGACGGACGGACAGACGGACAGACGGACATGGCTATATCAACTCGGCTTGTCATCCTGATCAAGAATATATATACTTTATGGGGTCTGCCACGCCTCCTTCTGCCTGTTACATACATTTCAACAAAAACATTATATGAGCTGGAACTCAGGCAGAATAATAGCCACTGGCAGAATAAGAGATGAGCTAGAATTCAGACAGAATAACAGCCTCAGGCAGAGACCCTAAGATGAGCTAGAATTCACGCAGAGGGACAGCCACTGGCAGAGGAAGAGATGAGTTAGAATTCAGGCAGAATAACAGCCTCAGGCAGAGACCCAAAAATGAGAAAGAATTCACGCAGAGGGACAGCCACTGGCAGAGCAAGAGATGAGTTAGAATTCATGCAGAGGAACAGCCACTGGCTGAACAAGAGATGAGCTAGAATTCAGACAAAATAAGAACCACTGGCAGAGAGTCGCGATCACTCTCTCAACGACTAAAGACGTGTTAGCGAACGTAAATCAAAAAGTTTTCTGCTCACATATTATGCTCACTTCATTTCTGCAGAGCTTACTGCAAGCAATTTTTAACAACAAAACAGTGCAAGCATTGTTTTCATTTTTGCATCGCGTGCAATTTGCAATTAGGTAACGACGAACGTTTTGCTTGGTGCGAGCGCGACAGCGCTCAAGTCCACGTCAATGACGTCGCTGCAGCTGTGAAGCCAAATGCAGATTTGGAAGTCCAGCTCAACCTTGCAATGCAAAATAGAAAGGTGTCAATCAGAGCCATTAGTCCAATGGATATTAATATCGCATCAGTGCAAGAAACCAACAATCAACAAGTTAGAACGTTGCTGTCGGACGCAACCGACAGCGAAATACTATTTCACGTCCCAGCAGCACACAGGGGCATCTATCCCATTATATTCTTTTAAATTTAACCTTAAATCCCCACTTTCGCCGCTCAAATTAGCTGCAGACTAAAACTTTTCATTGAAGGTGGCCAGACAGTTTCAATTAGGATCGAACCCTTACCTTAGCAAAAACACGCACCTAAATCGAGAGAGATGGCATCTCTCAAAATGAGAGAGGTGGCAACTCTGAACATGTGATTTAAGTAGCGAGCGTAGAGGTGTGGGCTCGAACCCCGGTGCGGTCATGTTGATATTTTTGTTATATTTTCCTTATTTAGTTATTTTGTATTAATAAAATATTCTTTTCAAACATATATATATAATTTAACAAATCAAAAGACAAGGTCAAAGGTCACAAAGTCATTATTTGGCGCGTTATTGGCTCAGAAGTTGCAGATGTTTCAGTTTTGATTTGCCACGCCCCAGTGGCCGTAGATAAATACTTTGGCATGTGCATAGAGTGGGCGTTCAGGAATATAACTGTAAAGTTTGGATGCTTACATTCGAAAAATGCGAAAATTACAGGGTATTTTTCTGTATGTCACGCCCCTTTTGGGGCGTAACAATAATTTTGGGGATAGAGGAGGCCCCCAGTAACTTAACATTCAATTTTGAAGCTTCTAGCGCTAAAACTGTGGGAGATATAAGCTGATATTAGTTGCCACGCCCCTGAAGGCGTAGATATATCCGCCATAGCTTTCGATTGTGGGATGTTAACCCGAGTATACATACCAAGTCTCAAGTCTCTAGCATCAATAGTGCTCAAAATATAACGAAACTAGTAAAATCACTATATCTTCAGATCCGATTTGCCACGCCCCTAGTAGGCGTGGCCGTAAATTTTTGGGCGATCCTTATAGAATCGTAACAGTAACCCACGTGCCAAATTTAGGCGTTCTAGCTTTAAAACTGTAGAAGATACAGTTTGACCCGATTTGATACGCCCCGAATGGGCGTAGATATATCCGCCATAGCTTTTTGATTTTGGGATGTCGACATGAGTGTTCAGTTAAAATTTCAACTCTCTAGCTCTTCTAGAAGTAGTGTTTCTGAGATACAGGAAAATGCATTTTCCGATTTGCCACGCCCTAGTGGGCGTATCGGGAAAATCTTGACACTTTATCAGACTAGGGTATACACGAGTATATATTTCAAATTTCAAGTCTCTAACTTCAATAGCGTGGAAATGGTTTGCGTTCATACGGACAGACGGACAGACTGACAGACGGACAGACTGACGGACAGCATGACGGACATTGCAAAACCCAATATACTATATCACTACGTGAAATAGTATAAAAACGAAAACCCGTAACGATCGCCGCAAGCAGCCATAAAAGGCTTGCTTTTGATCAGCTAAGCACCAGCAAAGCTGCATCAGAGTCGCAAAATCGCTTTGCAATGCTTGATGTAGACGAGAAAGATAACAGTGATGCACCTATTACACCAGTAGTGACTGTGCAGCCTATTGAGCAACCGAAGATTCGCCCCTCCCATTTGGTGCCCTGGCATCAAATCTGTGGCAAAGCTGCAGCAAATAATTGACAAAGCGATTGAGCCAAAGTCATATGTTATTAAACCTAGGCGGAACGACATTGGTGTCCTGACACAATCCAGCGAGGATTATCGTGCTTTAATAAGCCACTTCTCCAAAGTGAAGCTGGAATTTCACTGTTACCAGGTCAAGGAGGACAAACCATTCAGGGTTTGGCTGAAAGGCATACATTCGAGCCCCGAAATACAACAATTAAGAGAAGAGCTAGAGGCAAAAGGTCACAAAGTGACAAACGTACACAACCCGCTAAGCCGCATCGACCGAACTCCGCTTGACATATTCTTTGTTGACGTTGTTCAAACTCCAAACAACAAGCAAATTTTGGATCTGCGGATTATTTGCCGACAACGCTGCACCGTTGAGCTGCCTGCAAATTCAACGATCTCACCCAATGCCACCGCTGTCAGGAATTTGGACACACACAACGCTGCACCGTTGAGCTGCCTCGCAAATTCAACGATCTCACCCAATGCCACCGCTATCAGGAATTTGGACACACACAGCGATATTGCCACAGAGCCCCCAGGTGTGTGAAATGTGCCGGCAAACATGAGTCTAAGGATTGCACTAGGGATAAGGATCAAGGCCCTACTTGCGTTCATTGTGAGCTACAGCATCCCGCTAACTACAAGGGCTGCTTAGTATACAAGAGATTGCTCAAGCTGCAGAGCCCAGTGCAAAAGCGCAACCTATCACAGCCTCACAATTCAGAGACAGCCCGTTCTGCCCAACGCCAGCCACAAACTCCAACAAATGGTCTATCGTATGCGCAGGCTATTCGAGGTGAAAGACCTCAAACTAGTAGCCATACAAACGATTCGAAATTCGATCAGATACTACAACAACAACAGCGCCAGTTAGATCAGATTAATGCTGAGCTGAAAACAATGCGAGAGACGCAAACCCAACAGGCAAACATGCTGAGAAGCCTAAGGCTCTACGAGTGGGCATCTGGAACGCCAATGGACTGAGCAATAAGACTCAGGAATTGGCTGTATTCCTTTCTGAAAAGAAAATCGATATTATGCTCATATCAGAGACACATGAATACCACCCTAACACAAGAATTTTCGGTACGAGCACTATCAAGTCTACGGAGGAGGAGCAAACAGATATGGTGGATCCTCGATCCTTATAAGTTCAAGGATTGAGCATACACCTCAACTCCCAGTCTCGAGTGCATTAATGCAAGTATCCAGTGTAAGCCTTCCTACATCCATTGGAGTCTTAGACATTGCTGCAATCAACTGCCCACCAAATGCTGGTCCTATTGGTCCAGAGTTGAGCCAGCTTTCGCAACAAAGGATGGGCAAAACCATTATTGACGGAGACTGGAACGGTTGACATCCATTCTGGGGCAGCAATAGTGCTAATCCGCGAGGAGAAGCCATATTTGAGGCAATACATAACGCTAGGTTCAGCGTGCTGGCGACTGGAGCACCTACTCGTTACCCACTTAATGGACACAGGCCCTCCGCAATTGACTTTGCAGCATATAGAGGTATCAACGATCGGCAGCTGAGCATCGCAGCGTCTCTTGAGTTGCCCTCAGACCACCTGCCACTGGTAGTCACCATCAATGGGAACCACAGCCTTTTCCCACCAGAAAACGGCTACTACCGGTCGGATCAGATCTGAGAGTATTTAAGCGAGAGTTGCACTGCTCTCTGCATCCAGAAATCGAGCGCAATACTCCTGAAGATGTAGATTATGCAGCAAACAAGCTGCATGAAGTCATTGTTGCAGCCTCGCACCTAGCCGCTCCTCCAGTCCGAAGTATTCAACATCGCTCTGGGTGCAGCTTCCCTCTCCTTGGAGGCCCGAAACCTTTTGGAGTACAAACGCTGGGCAAGGAGACGTTGGATAGTAGCAAGGACAGCAAGCGCTAAATCTAGCTACAATGGAGCCACAAGGCAACTTAAAGCTTCGTTAGCGCAGCTTTAGAGCAAGCATATTGGTGAGGCACTCGACAAAGCGGAATCGTCTGCAAACGCAGAGTTTCAGCTGTGGAAATTTACGCGCAATATAAAAAGGCAGCCAATGCGTCGTCACCCCATACGAAGCACGTCAGGCACCTGGTTTCTGGGAGACGAAGCGCAAGCCGATGACTTTGCTCACCACCTTCAAGAGCAGTTCACCCCGCTAATAACTACCGAGCCCACAGATGTTGGGGAAAACGGAAGACATCGTCCTCTCACCGCTTCCACAAGACGCCGAGATCGAGCCATGTTCAAAAGAAGAGGTGCAGGACTATATCAGGCGAGTAAAATTGAAAAAATCCCCTGATCTAATTGATGGCAGGGTCGTTAGATCGCTTCGACAGTGTAGTACTTAACTACGCTGTACAACGCCATGCTTCGCATCCGGCACATTCCAGCTTGCTGGAAGCGTGCCGTGATTGTGATGATCCCTAAGCCTGGTAAACCCGTGGGCGAAATTGGTTCGTATAGACCAATTAGCCTGTTGCCAGTACTCTCCAAAGTATTCGAAAGAATACACTTGGACGTACTGACACACTTGGGAGCCCAGAGAGCCATTCCAAATCATCAGTTTGGCTTTAGGAGACAGCATGGAACACCTGAACAGGTCCATAGAGTTGTACACTACATTCTTGAAGCGTTCGAAGAGAAGATGTACTGCTCAGCCGTCTTTTTGGATGTCAAACAAGCGTTTGATCGAGTCTGGCACCTTGGACTGCTACAAAAAGTGAGAGCAGCTCCCACTCCCATTCTGTCGCGAGACATTTCGGCGCAAGAAGCCTCTGCCATACTGCAAACTCTCCGGCAGTCTTTTGGTTCCTGGGCCTAAATATGGTGCAGCTCCATTAAGAAATCTGTGCACACCACCTTTGCCACCAGAAGAGGTAACTTCCCAGATGTGACACTAGGATCCCCAATTCCTAGCAAACCACTATTTACAAGGTTAACATTCCTGTATGGAATTCCAGTATGGGGCTCGGCGGCAGGACCACGACCAACAAAATTCAATCTGTACAAAACAAAGCTTTAAGAAGGCTTACTGGTGCGAGCTGGTTTGTGAGAAATTCAGTGCTGCATAGAGATTTAGAAATACCAACAATTGCAGAACTCATTGGACGACACAGCTCAAGATACGCGGACAGACTGGAAGCGCACCCAAACCAACTTGCATCTACTCTGGCCCACAACCAAAGCAGGAGAAGACTGAAGAGACTGCATCCCTCGATCGTCGTGGAATTCAAACCTTGTAAAATTGCATTTTTCTTTTTTATGTAAAGTTTAATCTAGATTAATACATACAGGCGTAGCTGCCTAAAATTAAGCTAAGGTAAATTAAGTGATAACTCCGCTAAAGAGTCAAAGACAATAAGCGGCAAATAAATGAATAAAACAAAAAATTTTTTTTTTTTTTTTTTTTTTGACGTATTTGTGAATTTATTTGCTGCTTGTTGTCAGAGACTCTATAGCGCATTTATCTTTATCCTTAACATTTGTTTTTTGGCAGGTACGCCTGTTATAATTATTCTAATTATATGTAGTTTTTTTTTTTTTTATACTATTTCACGTAGTGATATAGTATATTGGTTTTGTGCAAAATCAGTTTGTCCGTCTGTCCGTATGAACGCAAACCATTTCCACGCTATTAAAGCTAGAGACTTGAAATTTGAAATATATATTCGTGTATACCCTCGTCAGATAAAGTGTCAAGATTTTCCCGATACGCCTACTAGGGGCGTGGCAAATCGGAAAATGAATTTTCCTGTATCCCAGAAACACTACTTCTAGAAGGGCTAGAGAGTTGAGATTTTAACTGAATAGTCACGTCGGCATCCCAAAATCAAAAAGTTATGGCGGATATATCTACGCCCATTGGGGGCGTGGTAAATCGGGTCAAACTGTATCTCTACAGTTTTAATGCTAGAACGCCCAAATTTGGCACGTGGGTTACTGTTACGCTCCTATAAGGATCGCCCAAAAATTTTATGGCCACGCCTACTAGGGGCGTGGCAAATCGGATCTGAATATATAGTGATTTTACTAATTCTGTTATATTTTGAGCGATATTGATGCTAGAACTTGAGACTTGTATATATACTCGGGTTAACATCCCACAATCAAAAAGCTATGGCGGATATATCTACCCCACAGGGGCGTGGCTACTAATATCAGCTTATATCTCCTACAGTTTTAGTGCTAGAAGCTTGAAAATTGGATGCTAAGTTACTGGAGCCTCCTCTATCGATTCCTAAAATTTATTGTTACGCCCCAAAAGGGCATGCCGTATAAAAATACCCTGTAATTTTCGCATTTTTCGAGTGAAATCATCCAAACTTTACAGTTATATTCCTGAATGCCCACTCTAGAGCAGGCCAAAAAAAATGTGTATACGTTCATTGGGGGCGTGGCAATCGGCCAAACTTTATCGCCCATGGACACTTTTATCAAACTATATCTTCCACTGTTTTAGTGCTAGAAGCTTCAAAATTGGATGCTAAGTTATTGGGGCCTCCTATCGATTCCCCAAAAATTATTCTTACGCCCCAAAAGGGGCATGCCGTACAAAATATACCCTGTAATTTTTGCATTTTTTGAGTGTAAGCATCCAAACTTTACAGTTATATTCCTGAACGCCCACTCGATGCACATGCCAAAAATTATTTGTCTACGGCGACTGGGGGCGTGGCAAATCAAAACTGAAAAATCTGCAGCTTCTGAGCCAATAACGCGCCAAATAATGACTTTGTGACCTTTGACCTTGTCTTTTGATTTGTCAAATTATATATATATATATATATATATATATATATATATATAATTTATATGTAGTTTTTTTTTTTTTTATACTATTTCACGTAGTGATATAGTATATTGGTTTTGCAAAATCAGTTTGTCCGTCTGTCCGTATGAACGCAAACCATTTCCACGCTATTAAAGCTAGAGACTTGAAATTTGAAATATATATTCGTGTATACCTCGTCAGATAAAGTGTCAAGATTTTCCGATACGCCTACTAGGGCGTGGCAAATCGGAAAATGAATTTTCCTGTATCCCAGAAACACTACTTCTAGAAGGGCTAGAGAGTTGAGATTTTAACTGAATAGTCACGTCGGCATCCCAAAATCAAAAAGTTATGGCGGATATATCTACGCCCATTGGGGCGTGGCAAATCGGGTCAAACTGTATCTTCTACAGTTTTAATGCTAGAACGCCCAAATTTGGCACGTGGGTTACTGTTACGCTCCTATAAGGATCGCCCAAAAATTTTATGGCCAGCCTACTAGGGGCGTGGCAAATCGGATCTGAATATATAGTGTTTTTACTAATTCTGTTATATTTTGAGCGATATTGATGCTAGAGACTTGAGACTTGGTATATATACTCGGGTTAACATCCCACAATCAAAAGCTATGGCGGATATATCTACGCCCACAGGGGCGTGGCACTAATATCAGCTTATATCTCCTACATTTTTAGTGCTAGAAGCTTGAAAATTGGATGCTAAGTTACTTGGAGCCTCCTCTATCGATTCCTAAAATTTATTGTTACGCCCAAAAGGGCATGCCGTATAAAAATACCCTGTAATTTTCGCTTTTTTCAGTGAAATCATCCAAACTTTACAGTTATATTCCTGAATGCCCACTCTATGAGCAGGCCAAAAAATATGTGTATACGTTCATTGGGGCGTGGCAATCGGGCCAAACTTTATCGCCCATGGACACTTTTATCAGCTTATATCTTCCACTGTTTTAGTGCTAGAAGCTTCAAAATTGGATGCTAAGTTATTGGGGGCCTCCTCTATCATTCCCCAAAATTATTCTTACGCCCCAAAAGGGCATGCCGTACAAAATATACCCTGTAATTTTTGCATTTTTGAGTGTAAGCATCCAAACTTTACAGTTATATTCCTGAACGCCCACTCGATGACATGCCAAAAATTATTTGTCTACGGCGACTGGGGGCGTGGCAAATCAAAACTGAAAAATCTGCAGCTTCTGAGCCAATAACGCGCCAAATAATGACTTTGTGACCTTTGACCTTGTCTTTTGATTTGTCAAATTATATATATATATATATATATATATATATATATATATATATATATATATATATATATATATATATATATATATATATATATATATGTTTGAAAAGAATATTTTATTAATACAAAATAGCTAAATAAAGAAAATATAACAAAAATATCAACATGACGCACCGGGTTCGAGCCCACCCCTCTACGCTCGCCAACGAACTTAAATCACATTTTCAGAGTTGCCACATCTCTCATTTTGAAGATGCCATCTCTCTTTATTTAGGTGCGTATTTTTGCTAAGGTAAGGGTT
This sequence comes from Drosophila mercatorum, assembly GCA_961210405.1. Taxonomy (NCBI): domain Eukaryota; kingdom Metazoa; phylum Arthropoda; class Insecta; order Diptera; family Drosophilidae; genus Drosophila; species Drosophila mercatorum. The sequence continues at coordinate 7,923 of CAUIUS010000036.1, read as the reverse complement.
CTAAGCTTCGATCCTAATTGAAACTGTCTGGCCACCTCAATGAAAACTTTTAATCTCCAGCCCCTGTGGCTGTGGACGTGAAATAGTATTTCGTGTCGGTTGCGTCCGACGGCAACGTTCTTACTTGTTTTAATTTAAATTCCCCGACGATCGAGGGGATGCAGTCTTTAAGTCTTCTCCTACATTGGTTGTTGACCAGATTAGATGCCAGTTGGTTTGGGTGGGTTCCAATCTGTCCGTGTACCTTGCACTATGTCTGCCTATGAGCTCTGGCAGAACAAGAGATGAGCTCGAATTACTTAAAATAAGGGCCACTGGCAAAGCAAAGATGAACTAGAATTCATGCAGAGGAACAGCCAAAGGCAAAAACCAAAGATGCGCAAGAGTTCAGGCAGAGCGACAGCCACTGGCAGAGGAAGACATGAGCTCGAATTCAGGTAAAATAAGAGACAGTAGCAGAACAAGAGATGAGCTAGAATTGACGCAAAGGGACAGCCACTGGCAGAGCAAAGGTGAGCTAAAATTCAGACAGAATAACAGCAACTGCAAGAGCCAGAGATGAGTCAGAATTCAGGTAGAGCCACTGGCAGTAGCCACTGGCAGACAAGAGATGAGCTTAAATCCAGACAAAATAACAGCCACAGGCAGAGACCCAAAGATGAGCTAGAATTCAGGCAGAAGGACAGCCACTGGCAGAGCAAGAGATGAGCTCAATTCATGCAGAAAATCAGCCACTGCCACAGCAAGAGATAACAGCTACAGATAACAGCCACAGGCAGCGACCCAATGATAAGCTAAAGTATAGGCAGAAGTTCAGCCACTGCTAGAACAAGAGATGAGCTAGATTTCAAGTAGAAAAACTGGAAGAGCATGAGATGATTTTGGAATAAAGGCAGAATAACAGAAAATAACAGAGCAAGAGAAAGAGCTAAAATTCAAAAACAGAATAACAGCAAATAACAGAAAAAGCTTGAATTTAGGCAGAATAACAGCCACTGGAAGAGCAAGAGATGAGCTAGATTTCAGGTAGAATAACAGCCTCTGGAAGAGCATGAGATGATTTTAGAATTAAGGCAGAATAACAGAAACTAACAAAGCAAGAGATGAGCTAAAATTGAAGCAGAATAACAGCTACTGGCAGAGCAAGAGATGAGCTAAAATGCAGGCAGAATAACAGCCACAGGCACAGACGCAAAGATGAGCTAGAATTCAGGCAGAGGGATAGCCACTGGCAGACAAGAGATGAGCTAGAATTACTGAATAACAGTCACGGGAAAGCAAGAGATGAGCTCAATTCAAGCAGAATAACAGCCACTGGAAGAGCAAGAGATGATTTTAGAATTAAGGCAGAGTAACAGAAACTAACAAAGCAAGAGATGAGCTAGAATTCGGCCAGAATAAAAGCCTCAGGCAGAGACCCAAAAATGAGTAAGAATTCAGGCAGGGGACAGCCACTGGCAGAGTAAGAGATGAGTTAGAATTCATAAAGAGGAACAGCCATTCGAAGAGCAAGAGATGAGCTTGAATTCAGGCAGAATAACAGCCACTGGAAGAGCAAGAGATGATTTAAGAATTAAGGCAGAATAACAGAAACTAACAGAGCAAGAGATGAGCTAGAAGTCAAGCAGCATAACAGCTACTGGCAGAGCAAGAGATGAGCTAACATGCAGGCAGAATAACAGCCACAGGCAGAGACCCAAAGATGAGCTAGAATTCAGGCAGAGGGATAGGCACTGGCAGAGCAAGAGATGAGTTAGAATTCACGCAGAAAATCAGCCACTGCCACAGCAAGAGATGAGCTAGAATTTAGGCAGAATAACAGCCAGTGGAAGAGCAAGAGATGAGCTTGAATGCGGGCAGAATAACAGCCACAGTTAGTGACCCAAAAATGAGTAAGAATTCAGGCAGAGGGACAGCGACTGGCTGAGCAGGAGATGAGCTAGAATTCAAGCAGAAAAAGCCACTGCCACAGCAAGAGATGAGCTAGAATTCATGAAGAGGAACAGCCACTCGAAGAGCAAGAGATGAGCTTGAATTCAGGCAGAATAACAGCCACTGGAATAGCAAGAGATGATTTTAAAATTAAGGCAGAATAACAGAAACTAACAGAGCAAGAGATGAGCTAAAATTCAAGCAGAATAACAGCTACTGACAGAAAAAGCTTGAATTTAGGCAGAATAACAGCCTTTGGAAGAGCAAGGGATGAGCTAAAATTCAAGCAGAATAACAGCCACTGGCAGAGCAAGAGATGAGCTAAAATGCAGGCAGAATAACAGCTACAGGCAGAGACCCAATGATAAGCTAGAAATCAGGCAGAGGGATAGCCACTGGCAGAGCAAGAGATGAGTTAGATTCACGCAGAAAATCAGCCACTGCCACAGCAAGAGATGAGCTAGAATTCAGGCAGAATAACAGCCACTGGAAGAGCATGAGATGATTTTAGAATTAAGGCAGAGTAACAGAAACTAACAGAGCAAGAGATGAGCTAGAATTCATGCAGAATGACAGTCATTGGCTAAGCAAGAGATGAGCTGGAGTTCAAGCAGAATAACAGCCAATGGCAGTGCAAGAAATAAGCTAGAACTCGTGCAGAGCAACAGCCACTGGCAGCGCAAGAGATGAGCTAGAATTCAGACAGAATAACAGCCACTGGAACTGCAATAAATAAGCTAGAATTCAGGCAGACTAACAGCCAAAAGCGGAGACCCAAAGATGAGTTAGAATTACGGCAGAGGGACAGCCACTGGCAGAGCAAGAGATGATCTCGACTTCTGACAGAATTACAGCCACTAGAAAAGCAAGAGATGAGCTACAACTAAGGAAGAATAACATCCACGGTCGGGTAAGAGATGAGTAAGAATTCATGCTGAGGAACAACCACTGACAGAACAGGAGATGAGCTAGAATTCAGACAGAATAACAGCCACTGAAAGAGACCCAAAGATGAGCTAAAATTCAGGCAGTGGGACAGCCAGTGGCAGAGCAAGAGATGAGCTCGAATTCAGACGAAATAAGAGCCATTGGCAGAGCAAGAGATGGGAAGGAATTTATGCAGCCACTGGAAGAGCAAGAGATGAGTTAAAATTCAGGCATATGGACTGCCACTGGTAAAGCAAGAGATTAGCTAGAAGTCAGGCAGAATTACTGCCACCGGCAGACAAATATGAGCCAGTATTCAGGCCGCAATTCAACACCGCACACCCGTTTTCTTCCTCTACACCAACGCAAACTCAAGAGACGAGACTGCGTACTTAGATTATTTTATATACATACATAGCTGAAAGGGAAAAAAACAAGAAATAAATCAGTAGAGAACTAACATTCAAACTGATCAGACGTTCTTCATTTCAAGACGGTTTTGCATATGTATATATATGTATAAAATACATACATATCAGCACAAAATACATATTCACAACATATAAAATACTACATAAGTCGCCACAAGGCAGCAAAGTACATTCACAGTACCATATTACACCAGTAACAGCTCCCACTGGTAATTGGGCAGCCGTAGGATTGGATCTACTCAGTATTGATAAGTATATACAAAAAAAAAATTATATATATATATATATATATATATATATATATATATATATATATATATATATATATATATATATATATATATATATATATATATATATATATATATATATATATATATATATATATATGTATATTTTGTGTGTGTGTATATATATGTCTATATGTATATGCATGTGTGGAAGTGTGTATGGTTATATACATAAACATACACTACATAAACTGTGCAAGTACATATGTACATACATATTTATGTCTAACCAAGCGATAGGGCGGAATCAATCGTTGATCATCGCTACCATCACATTTTGGGCCCAAAAGCAACATACATACATATGTACATACATACAAAATCAAACCTTGTATTGTGGCCTGCAGAATCAAACGCTGATAACTGTAGGTTATTCACAAGAACATCTACATAGAGTAGAGCGGAATCAATCGTTGATCATCGCTACTAAAACAACATGGTCTATCAACAAAAAAAAAAAAAAAACAATACCAATGGATATACATATAGATATACATGTAGATATGTATGCTCATGTGCATACATATACATATATGTATGTACATACATACATTTTTTCCCAAAAAACCCAAAAAATATGTATTTTATTTTTGCAGTACAACAATAATCAAAATAGAAATAGTCCTCCAAATCTCTTTAATTCAGATAATACTCAAGAACCAACTGCATAACATTAATGACGAACAAACTTCATCTGAACTTTGTAAAATAAACGACACAGGGAAATTTTGGGAAAATGCCTCCCAGAATCAAAAAGGGTACTTAACAAAAAGACACACGGCTCATCACTGCCTTTCCCATAAAATTCTTAATTGATACAGGGTCAACAAACTCATTCATAAATCCATCCTTAATTCCAAACAATCACCGAAAACCACTAGAAAACCCCATTATTATACGAATAGTCTTGAACCAACACACCATTCTGGAAAAAGTAACAATTCACTCACTCCCAGAATTTAAAGAGCAAATAGAGATAGACCTCCTTCTTTTCGACTTCCATGCATATTTTAAAGGACTTTTAGGAATGGACTTCCTAAACAAATTACAAGCCAACGTTAACATAGCCTGTCTTTACTTAGAAACACCGAAATCATTCGTAAAATCTTTGCAAGATAACCAAACTACTGAAGTACATGTCATCCCTGCTTCATCAAAACTCTAGTAACCCTACCTGTTCAATTAAAACTTCCATAGTCAACAAACAATTTATAATAAACATTTAGAAATATCTGGAGAATTGTACACCTCACTAAACGGATTTAGTCTCATAGAAGTCGTTAACAATTCTTCCGAATGACACAGATAAATTTTTGAAATAAACATTATGACCAAAAAAACCAAAATATCCAAAATACTCAAAAACACAATTTTACATTAAATACAGATCATCTAAACGTAGAAGAAAAAACAGCACTTATTCAGCTTTGCAACAATTACACTGACCTTTTTCATGATGATAATCAAAATTAACATTTTCCAGCAATATAACGCATCACATACGTACAACAAACAATACGCCAGTTTTGTAAAGCAGTATCGTTACCCATACACTTTAAAACAAGAAGTTAAAGAACAAATAAATTCAATGCTCAAACAAAATATAATCAAAACAAGTAAGAAAACTCTAGTCGGGGTCCCGACTAGGAGATACCCTAAACCCGCTCTACCTGCGTTTTTAAAATACTGCATAATTAGCATTTTGTATAAACGCACAGAAAACTAAGTTCAATTCATTTTCAATTGTTTTCTAATAGCGCCATCTGTGGTTCGATAGAATAGTGCCATCCCTGTTTCGATTTATTGAACAGCTGATAATTAGCAAATTATAGCGCCATCTATTGGAAATACGTACATTTAAACTTGCGGGTTTGAGAATTTGCTAGATGCTAGATGTGTATGTGTGCACATGTATAGGAAAACAATTTGTTTTGCGTTGCTGGTCACGTGTTTGGCCGATTGGCCAAATGTTTTGTTTAATAACTTCTGCTCGAATTAATGAATGAAATTTTCAGCTTATGTTCATCATATTTTATTACATTTTTTCCAATTTTTAAAAATGCAAACCCATTCATTTACTGGCTTTGAGTGCAACTAACCTCAATTTCAATATTTGGGAAATTTGGAGCCGGTATCCAAAATTGAACAAAAATCAAAATTAGATAAAACAATATATAAAACTTAAAAAAAATTGGGGACTCTAGCTATAAAGACGTGGGAGATATAATTTTATAACGAACATTCGATAATGTTTTTAATCGATAACATTAAAACTAAAATAGTTATCGACTTTTTTAACAAACTCGATCTTTTCTTGGTATTCACGGACCTACATAAAAAATTTCAAGTCTCTAGCTCTTATAGGTTCTGAGAACGACGCGTTCATACATACGGACAGACAGACGGACAGACGGACGGACAGACGGACAGGGCTAAATCAACTCGGCTTGTCTCCTGATCAAGAATATATATACTTTATGGGGTCTGCCACGCCTCCTTCTGCCTGTTACATACATACGCCTTTCAACAAAAACATTATACCCTGAATTCCCTGTTTCAATGGGTTCAGGGTATAACAAGTTACTCCTTGGAGTGCTCCAGTTTGGGTCGTCCCAAAGAAATCAAACTCCCCGAAAAACAAAAATGGAGATTAGTGATAGACAATCGTAAACTAAATGAAAAAACCATTTCAGACCGCTATCAATTCCAAATATAAACGATATCCTTGACCAACTAGGTAAATCCACTAATTTCACAACCCTCGACTTAGCAAGTGGATTTCACCAAATTGAAATGTACAAAGAAGATAGAAACAAAACAGCTTTTACAGTTGAAGGTGGCCACTTCGAATTCGTGCGAATGCCATTCGGGCTGAAAAATGCACCTGCGACATTTCAAAGAGTTATGGATTACGTCCTTCGAAGCTTATTGGTTCTATTTGCCTTGTATACCTAGACGACATAATAATCTTCTCACCATCCCTTCAACAACACCTGATAGACATAAAAAAATATTCGATAGGCTCAGATTCGGGGTCAGACCAAATCCCGATAAAATAAAAAGCATCCAAGAATTTCCACTACCAAAAAATAGAAAACAAATTAAATCATTCCTAGGATTTCTCGGTTATTATAGGAAATTTATTAAAGACTTTGCTCATATAACGAAACCACTAACTCAACAATTAAAGGTACAAAACCAATTACTATTGATAACGAATATCGCAACTCCTTCCAATTCTGTAAAACATTACTCTGTAACAATCCAATATTAACTTACCCAAATTTCAACGAACCTTTCATATTAACAACCGATGCAAGCAATTATGCCATCGGCTCTGTTTTATCACAAAAATATCAGGAAACGACAAACCAATCGCTTATGCCAGCCGCGCACTATCCAACGAAGAAACTCGCTATTCAACTACAGAAAAAGAAATGCTCGCAGTCCATTGGGCGGTAAAACATTTTAGACCTTATTTGTTCGGACCACTTACGTGGAATACAGGATCCCTTTCAACCAACGACAAAGTCTCACGGTGGAAGTTACAACTACTAGAATATGAATACCAATTTCTGTACAAAAAGGCTCTCAGAACGTAGTTGCAGATGCCTTAAGTCGTATACAACCCGAACCAGACGTTAACATTAACGATATAGAAATAGAAAATTCGGCAAACAACGATCAAATATCTTCAAACAACATTTTGACAGTTGATAAGCCATTAAACGATTTTACTTTACAAATTATCCTAACTGAAGGACTCCCTGCAACCTTTCAACACTCAACACTCACCGAAATATATAGAATAATCACAGAATTAAAAAGAGGAATAAACAAAATAACAATCACGAAGAAACTCTGTCAGAAACACTTCTTACATACAATAATGCTATACATTCATCCACAAAATTCACACCTTTCGAACTTTTCACTGGACGTACCACATATTTAACGAAACAATCAAATATGACACTGAACACGAATATTTACAAAACTTAAACACTTACCAATCAAAATTATACGACGAAGTAAAAAGAATACTAGAAATTAATACTAAAAACAAACTAGACAAACTCAACGCGGACAGGAAAACCCCAAAACCATTGTCCACTAATGATACCATATTCAGAAAAGAAAATCGAAGAAATAAATTAACACCAAGATTTTCTAAAAACTAAACACTAATTACCACACGTTTACAAAAAATCCATAAATCCAAAATAAGAAAAAATGAAAACAAAACCAACCATTGACATATTTTTTAACATATACTAGCAAAACCTCTCACTATTTAAGATCTGAAAAACAAAAAAGAAAAATGTAATTATGATGTATACTAG
>CAUIUS010000035.1:0-112068 GCA_961210405.1 Drosophila mercatorum | reverse complement strand
TTCTCAGAACCTAAAGAGCTAGAGACTTAAAATTTTTTTATGTAGGTTCCGTATAGCACGAAAAGATCGAGTTTGTTAAAAAATCGATAACTGTTTTAAATTTTTTAATGTTATCGATTAAAACAAATCAATGCTCTGTTATATAAATCTATATAATTCATCTTTATAGCTAGAGTTTTCCAAATTTTAAATTATGTTAGTGAGCCTTATACAATTTCGGTTTTTTTAAAAATTTTTAGATCCCAAACCCCCCCCTTTCCCCTCAAATTTGTAAGTCCCGTATTTAAAATTTTTTTAGAGACTTGGGGCCAAATACAACAAAAGGATGAATGATACGCCCAACAAGTTTGATCAAAATCGTTGCGCTAAAAAAAAGTTATTAAACTTTTAAATTTTCCCCCATAGCATTCCCAAAAATAGAGCCAAACAACAGCTGACGCACCGATTGCGTTTTGTGTGTGCTTGCCCCTTGTGTATGTGTGTGTGTATTTTTTTGCTTGTAATGAACGTACAAGTGCATGTTGTCTGAGGTTTGTGGATAACATTGTTCTTGGTAATATTGAGGATAGTATTCGGATAATAAGCTAATTGATTATAATATTCGCTGCATATAATCGTGATAATTTATTTCTTCTGGTTTCTAGTTTCTTCATCTATGCTCATTTTACTTTGTCCACTTTCGCAGGTCGAGCACGCTTTGTTGGTTGATTGGCTACGTCAGGGCTATTGAAAGGGTATTGTTGTGGGGTTACTTGTGTATGTGTCCGAAACGATTATTGTCGAATTGGGTTTGTTAACCATTGGTCTGAATGTATTGTATAATGGTCTGACTGGATTTGTATTGGTTGTATTGGTCGAGGTGAATATTGATGAGGTGAACAATATTTGTTAGTATAAAATTTGGTGTTGGAGGAAGATATGGTTGTTGAAAATAAGGACGATATGGGACATAGGGGTGGTTTGGTTGAAGGAATGTGGGAAATTTTTGAATATTGGGATTTGGGGTGACGGCTTAAAATTTTTTTCTTGTTTTATTTTGTTTTGGTTTGAATTTAGACAGGGTTCTTCATAAAGATTCTTTCCTGTAATAAGTTTATTAAAGATCTCAAATCGGAATTTCGCAATTTATAATTCGAATGCAAATATTTGTAGGTAATTTTTTAATTAGGTCGTCAATACTAGTTTTAATTAACCGTGCATACAATATTTTTTTGTCTAAATTATTTTCTAATTCTAGCTACTCATCAATGTCTGTCTACGGTGTTCTGCTTCCTCCAGAAAAAATCGCACGTTGCCTTTAAACGGGGTGCTCCTGAACTCCTCCAATAGGACGTGATTTTTTTTTTGGCTTTGAAATTCAGAATCAGTTGTTTTCGAAGTTCAGCCCATGTTGTCAGGTTGTTCATGGCAAGGATAGCATCATTCGCTGCTGATGCAGCTTTCGACCAGTCCAAAGAGATCGACCTTGCCTAGCATCATTGGGGTGTAAAATGCTAATATGAGTCGATGCGGCTTATGAACGTATATAGAACGTTTTTATTTCCGGTGAATTTTTCCACATTTTTTTGTTGATTGATCACTTGGTCATGCTTGCGTCGGAAAGGGTGTTGCTGCATCTCCCCATTTTGTTATTTAATTTGGTTGGTTGGGGCCTTTTTTTTTTTTTTTTTTTTTTTTTTGTTTATAATTGTTGTTAAAAATATTATTATTATTATAATAATTTTTTTTTCAGTTAATTTTATTTATTATAAATTGGTTTTGGATCACTTAGTTGAAAAATCAGTTAATTTTATTGTAATTGTTTTTTTTTTTTTTTTTATTATAATTTCTAGTTAATTAACTTATTATTTAGATATGTGGTTTTGTATGCATTGGAGCACTTTCGAATGTTTATGAGAGAACCAGATGTTTCTGGAATTATACTCCCTCCGAATTCTACAGCGTCTTCTTGATTTTGTTTTTCAATTTATTATATTATTAATAGAGAATCTAATTAATAACGTAGTTATTGCATAGATTTACTCTTTAATGTTTGGCAATACGCGATTATTTGGTTTACGCTTCACTGTCGAGGTTTTGTTAAAACTTGACGCGATATTGACCGTCGCTTGGGTTTTCGGTTAGTTGTTTAGCGGATAAACAGTAAAAGGGGCACAAGAATTAATAGCTTGTTTTTGCATCAACATCCACAATTTATTGCTATCCTACCGGCTGCGCCATTAGCGTTATATGTTTCCGAGTCGAATTAATGTCGCGACATACACTGACGACAACGATAATATGAAATTAAGGACGAGTTGATTTTTAAGAGAACTTTTTATTCATGATTACCTAAGACTACCGACAAATCATCATAGGCTTATTTTATATGCTGAAACTAGAAACACCAACATGACGCGTCGATGCAACTGTAACTTTTGGGGCAGTCGGGCCCCGTCATTCTCAGAATTTTGACATTGCTTGTGTATTGTATTTGTGATTCCGAGTATTTATGGTTTGGACATCTAGTTTATTCTGGATTTACAAACCAATTAATTCCAGTTTTGAACTTAAGGCTAACTTATTTTGTATATTGAATATCAGGATGTTTGCAACTTTTTTTTTGACGCATGTTGTTGGAATCTAATGATCACTTGTGAGTGACCAATGCTGCTGTTACATTAATAATATTGATATGAGAATGTTTATGATATTGTAGACATGATCGGTATGATTATGTCACTATATATATATATATATATATATATATATATATATATATATATATATATATATATATACATACATGTGGAAGTGTGTGTTTATATACATAAATATACACTACATAACTGTGCAAGTACATACTGTGCAAGTAACCAACCGATGGGCGGAATCAATCGTTGATCATCGCTACTATCACAACATGGTCTATCAACATACACACATATGTATATACAAAATCAAACCTTGTGTTGTGGCCTGCAGAATCAAACGCTGATAACTGTAGGTTATTCACAAGAACATCCACACACACATGATGTGAGCGGAATCAATCGTTGATCATCGCTACTATCACAACATAGTCTATCAACATACATACATACATACAAAATCAAACCTTGTGTTGTGGCCTGCAGAATCAAACGCTGATAACTGTAGGTTATTCACAAGAACATCCACACACACATGATGTGGTGAAGCGGAATCAATCGTTGATCATCGCTACCAACACGACATACAAATGTAAAAAAAAAAAAAAAAAAAAAAATACAAATGGATATATGTAGTATGCTCATGTACATACATATATCTACATATATGTATGCACATGCATACATTCGTTGTCACACAAAACCAAAACATATTTACTTGTGCATATGCGCAATTAGAAAATTATCAATAATTTCACAACTTTGTGAAACTTTCAACTACGCAGAAGTCATAAAACAACGTCGCCACTGTTCTCTGAGTCGATGTCAATTTTGCAGAACTCACAATGTGGACTCTGCGTGATGATGCTACCAAGCCTTCAGTGTGCCACGCCAGTGCCTCTTTCGAAGCTGACCTAACGGCGTTGCTATTTTTGTTGTCGCTGACGATACTAATAAGCCTACAATGCGTTGCCTCCCCATCCTATTTCACGACGCTGTCGTCGTTTACTCACTGCTGTAAAACCGCTATACCTGGCGCCATCGATCTGCTCCGCAAAGCTACAAAATTTGTAGCTTGTCGCAAACGACACTTCTCAAGAGTTCACTCACAGAATTGCAAAATCAGTCGAGATACTGATCTCAAAAAGTCAAGACGTTACTCCAGTGCGAACACATACACAACATAAAACAAAGTGTTTTAAGTCAATTATTGAAAACCATACAAAAATTTTGTTGAGAACATTTTAAACAGAAAGCAAACTCAAAATCAAATTTGTTCAACTTAAATATTATATATTATAAACAATCAGAAAAATAAGTGAACCTCGTTGATATCTGTATATAAAAACAAGTAAGAAAACTCTAGTCGGGGCCCCGACTACGAGATACCCTAAACCCCGCGCATTGCTTTTTTTAAAATACTGCATAATTAGCATTTCGTATGAACGCACAAAAAACTAAATTCAATTCATTTTAAATTGTTTTGCCAATAGCGCCATCTGTGGTTCGATAGCATAGCGCCATCCATGTTTCGATTTATTGAACAGCTGATAATTGAAATCATAGCGCCATCTTTTGGGAAACATGCACACTAAAACTTGCGGGTTTTAGAATTCGCTAGATGCAGCAGCTTAATGTGTATGTGTGTATGTGTGCACATGTATTTGTTTTTTTTGTTTTGCGCGTGGTCACGTGTTTGGCCGATTCCAAATGTTTTGTTTAATAATTTCCCCAATTTTGGATTTGAATGAAATTTTCAGCTTATGTTCATCATATTTTATTACATTTATTCCTTTTTTTAAAAATGTAAACCCATTCATTTGTGGCTTTAAGTGCAACAAACCCTCAATTTAAATATATAAAGTTGAGTCGGTATCCAAAAAAAAAAAAATCAAAATTAGATAAAATAAATATAAACCTTACATAAAAATTTGGGGACTCTAGCTATAAAGACGGGGGAGATATAATTTTATAACTAACATTCGATAATATTTTTAATGATGACATTAAAATTAAAAAAATTATCGACTTTTAACAAACCGATTTTTTCGTGGTATTCACGGACCTACAAAAAAAATTTCAAGGCTCTAGCTCTTATAGGTTCTGAGAACGACGCGTTCATACATACGGACAGACAGGCGGACAGACGGACGGACGGACAGACGGACGGACGGACAGACGGACAGGGCTAAATCGTCTCGGCTTGTCTCCCTGATCAAGAATATATATACTTTATGGGGTCTGCCACGCCTCCTTCTCCCTGTTACATACATTTCAAAAAAAACATTATACCCTGATTTCCCATTTTCAATGGGTTCGGGGTATAAAAAAAGCACAGCAACCCAATCACTGACTCTCGTAAACATCTGAAAAAAAAACAATAATAATAATATTTATATGCATGTATTTCCTTTGCAAATTCCATTTTAAGCCATCAAATGCCTGAGAACACATTTGTAAGATCTATAGTTACGAGAAGATTTTATAATACTAATAATAATAATAGTAATAATACTAGGAAAATAAGCGAAGAACATATTTTCTGCCAAATTCTACTAACATACCAATGGACTCTGGCAACGCATCAGAATCATTGGCAACTACAATATCCACCCTAACCTTAAAGAATTACCTAACTTTGACGGAAACCCTAACTTACTACAAAACTTTATTACCATTATTGATGAAATAAGTACTTTGATTAAAGAAGTCGAAAATACTACCTACTTCTATTAAGAGCTATCAGGAATAAAATTGTCGGTAGAGCCAGTGACGTTCTGAGACTGTCTAAAGCAGAGCTTAACTGGGAAAATATAAAAGCTAATTTAACACAACGTTATGGTTGCAAGAAAAGTGAAGCCATGTTGATTCGTGACTTACAATCATTCCCGGAAAACTTGTCCATGGGACAGCTTTTCTATAGTATTTTAAAAGTCAAAGCCCAATTGACAGCTCTGATACAAAAAACCAAGATCCAGAAATGAAAACAAAACTTTACGATGACATTTGTTTGAATACATTTTTAGTAAGCCTCAAAGAACCACTTAAAACCTTAATCAAATCAAAAGTCCAAAAAATATAGAAGAAGCTTATGAACATTGCCGTATAGAACAAAATTTCTATAACCAAAAACCAATCAAAAACCATTACAAAAAAATCTATAAATCCAAAATAAGAAAAAATGAAAACAATTTCAGAACTACCTGGAAAAAGTAAATACCAAAACAATTAAACGACTCAAGGATTCACTATCATAAAGGATCAAGATAAAGGATCACACACAACAACATATTCCCGGATTATGGACATCTTTATGTGTTGAGTTGGTCTCGGAAGCCCCTACCTCACAAATCACAACCAGAAGAACTACCAACTACGCTCAAGACAAACAACTGAAACCAACGAATTTCAGTTGTTATGACCTTCGCTTCACTTTGGGGAGGGAGGAGCTACCAACCCAACACCGCACAACCTTTCTTCCTTCTACACCAACGCAGACTCAAGCGACGAGACTGCGTTCTTAGAAAATTTATACATGTACATAGATCTAAGAAAAGACATAAGAAATAAATCAGTAGATAACTGACATTCAAACTGATCAGACGTTTTTCATTTCAAGACGGTTCTGCATATATGTATAACATACATATATGCACATACATACATATTCACACATATGTTTACATACATATATCGCCTCAAGGCAGCAAAGTACATACACATGTACCGTAGTACACCAGTAAACAGCTCCCACTGGTAATTCGCGCGCTCTTCGGCTTCATTCGTTGCAGGAGTATGTTCTTAATGTTTGTGTTTGTGTGTATTTGTGCCTGAGCTAGCGGCGCGCTCTCAAATCTAGCTGAGCGAGCATGTTGGTGTTGGTGTTATTTTTACTAAAATATATTTGTTTTCCATGTCGCCGTATGACATCTTGGACTATGTTGATGCCTTCATCATCATTGCTGGAAAACTCCTGGATGGCGTCGGTGATCATTGGTCGGGATTAGTGCCGCCTTGGGCAGTTGTTTGGCGGCGCAGCGCAGCCTCAGATAAGTGTAGTGTTTTAGTATTTTTATATATTTTTAATATATATTTGTTTGCCATGTCGCCGTATGTCATCCTGGATTTCTGTGGATGCCCTCATCATCATCGTTGGACATTTCCTGGATGGCGTCGGTGATCATTGGTTGGGAATAGTGCCGCCTTGAGCAGCTGTATGGCGGCTGCAGCGCAACCTCAGGTAAGTGTAGTGTTTGTGTGGTTTTTGTTTAATTTTTACTAATAAGAATTTGTTTTCCATGTCGCCTTATGTCAACATGGATTTTTTTGGGATGCCTTCATCATCATCGTTAGACATTTCCTGAATGGCGTCGGTGATCATTGATCAGGATTTGTGCCGCCTTGGGCGGTTGTTTGCGGCCCGCAGCGCAGCCTCGGGTAAGTATTTTGTTTGTATTTATTTGTGTACATATATTAATTCATATTTATTTATTTTCCATTTTATTGGCTATCATTATGGACTTTATTGTACATCAGGCGCATCTTTGGGGCATCTCTTGGGCAGCGTCTGTGCCCATTGGTCAGGTGGTATGCAATTGAATTTATTATTTGCTAACATGAAGTTTATGGATTGTTATGTATTTGCAGGTGGCCATCTATCCGGCTCCACTACTGCTCCAGATGGCCAGGCTGTTGCTGGCGAATCAATGGAGCTAGTTGCAGAAAGCAATTGAACAACTGGTCCTTTTTTCGCCTCCATACGGCTGAACATGGTGACGTTCAGCTCGAGAGCCTTCAGCATCTGGTCATCTGGGGAACCGGAGCCTGATGTTGGCCATCATCATTGGCAGCACGCAACTGCTGCTGTAGGTGGCCAAGTGTGCCTCAGCAGGATTGCGTCTCCTATTCGGCGTTGCTGCTACTGGTGCCACTGGAGGATGGGCGACTGCTCCAGCCTATTCCTTGCCAGTGCATCACGTATTTGCTGCTGAGAAATAGCAAATGCTGCGCGATTTCTTCGCGCATATTGATGCTGCCGATGGGCGGTGCCTCTCGGTCGAGGCTCGCTTGCGCTGGGATTTGTGCCTTCCTTGCCAGCGTTGCGGGTCCGCCCAAAGAGAGCCATCTTGTATTGCTTATACGTCTTCGCCTTCAGTCTGTTTGCAGCAGCAACTGTAGCACGTATAGGGTCTGGTACCGCTGCTGCTTTTGCTGCTGTTGATGATGGTGATGACGGCCATTAGCTTGGCCAGTAGATGCTCTAACTGGCGTTATGTGGTTGATATCGTCACTCACCTTACGACTAAACATTGCTGATGCTTAGCCGTGCTGAGTGACGATTTCTAATATTAGTTTAAGTTTTATTATTATTGTTGTTGTAAGAATTTGCCACATTCTTTAGATGTCCTAATTGATGTACTTTTTGTTGCTTGTTTACAATAAAGTCCTTTGTGATTGCTTGTTTGTGTTTATTTTTGTTATTTATTTGCGTCTGCCGCTGTTTCTGCCTCATCTGTTTCAGCTCTTTGGCAGCCTTATACGACTGTAGCCTGGACCTAGTTCTTGTAGGCAGGACAGCCTTATAGCTGCTAATATGCTCGCCACAGCAATTAGCGCATTTCGGGGCTGCCTGCCTAGGTTTAGTGCAAGCTGTCGTAGCATGGTCATCTGCACATTTCATGCATTTAAACTGGCGCCTACAGTAATTTTTTGTATGGCCAAATGCCTGGCAGCGATGATCATTGGGGAGGGTCGATTGGCTTGGCCTGCCTCTCGACCCTCACTGCCTGTCCGCTTAGCTCGGTTAATTGCAGTATTTGCATGTGGCTGCCATCCAGTTTGGGTTGCAGCTCAACCTCAAAACGTTTAGTGGCTTGCCAGTGAAACGCTTTTTTATGTTTCGTACATATTTTGCCTCATAGCCAAGTTCATTTATGCGCGCCTTAAGCCATTCACTGGGGTAGAGTGGTGGATGTGCTTATTGCACATCCCCCTCTGGGTGCGCTGTTGGTGGGTGTGGAGTTGAGTGCCGTCTTCATTCAATGACGCCATGATGACCTCATATGTGGACATGCTGTCGCACTCCACACGGAGACCATCATTTGCCATCGTACGGGTTCTAAATTTGCCTACTGCTGGATTACTTTGGAGTTTGTCTGGAGATGTCCAGCGATGATGATGAAGGCATCCAAAATAGTCCAGGATGACATACGGCGACATGGAAAACAAATACAAATTAGTAAAAATTAAACAAACCCCACACAAACATCTCACTTACCCAAGGCTTCGCTGCAGCCGCTAAACAGCCGCCCAAGGCGGCACAAACCTGATCAATGATCACCGACGCCATTCAGGAAATGTCTAACGATGATGATGAAGGCATCCAAAGAAATCCATGTTGACATAAGGCGACATGGAAAACAAATTTTATTAGTAAAAATTAAACAAAAACCACACAAACACTACACTTACCTGAGGTTGCGCTGCAGCCGCCATACAGCTGCTCAAGGCGGCACTATTCCTAACCAATGATCACGACGCCATCCAGGAAAAGTCCAGCGATGATGATGAGGGCATCCAAAGAAATCCAGGATGACATGCGGCGACATGGCAAACAAATATATATTAGTAAAAATATATATAACAAGTAAGAAAACTCTAGCCGGGGGTCCCGACTAGGAGATACCCTAAACCCCGCGCTATCTGCGTTTTAAAAATACTGCATAATTAGCATTTCGTATAAACGCACAGAAAACTAAATTCAATTAATTTTCAATTGTTTAGCCAATAGCGCCATCTATGGTTCGATAGAATAGTGCCATCTATGTTTCAGCTGATAATTAGTAAATTATAGCGCCTTCTATTGGAAATATGTACACTAAAGCTTGCGGGTTTTAGAATTCGCTAGATGCACGCAACTCAATGTGTATGTGTGTATGTGTGCACATGTATAGGAAAACAATTTGTTTTGCGTTGCTGGCCACGTGTTTGGCCGATTGGCCAAATGTTTTGTTTAATAACTTCTGCGCGAATTAATGGATTTGAATGAAATTTTCAACTTATGTTCATCATATTTTATTAGATTTTTTCCAATTTTTAAAAATATAAACCCATTCATTTACTGGCTTTGAGTGCAACTAACCTCAATTTAAATATTGGGGGAAATTTGGAGCCGGTATCCAAAATTTAACAAAAATCAAAATTAGATAAAATAAATATAAAGCTTACAAAAAAAATTGGGGACTTTAGCTAAAAAGACGTGGGAGATATAATTTTATAACTAACATTCGATAATGGTTTTAATCGATAACATTAAAACTAAAATAGTTATCGACTTTTTTTAACAAACTCGATCTTTTCGTGCTATTCACGGACCTACATAAAAATTTCAAGTCTCTAGCTCTTATAGGCTCTGAGAACAACGCGTTCATACATACGGACAGACAGACGGACAGACGGACAGGCGGACGGCCTTTTATGGGGTCTGCCACGCCTCCTTCTGCCTGTTACATACATACGCCTTTCAAAAAAAACATTATACCCTGATTTCCCATTTTCAATGGGTTCGGGGTATAACAAGTAAAAAGCTCTAGTCGAGGCCGCTCGACTAGGTATACCCTGAACCCTGCATTCTTCGTTTCTTTTATATACACATGCACTTGTACGTTCATTACAAGCAAAACATACACACACATACACAGGCGCAAGCACACACAAGTGCAAGTCGGAGCGTCAGCTGTTCTTTGCCTGCTGTTTGCATGGCAATGCTATGGGAAATTAAATGTTTAATAACTTTTTTCTAGACGAACGATTTTGATCAAACTTGTTGGGCGTGATCATGTCATCCATATGTATGTGTGTCCAAAGCACAAGTCTCTAGTATTTGAAATACGGGACTTACAAATTTGAGGCGAAGGGGGCGTGGCATCCAAAATTTAACAAAACCGAAATTGTATAAGGCTCACATAACACTAAGTGCAAAATTTGAAGACTCTAGCTATAAAGATGAATTATATAGATTTATATAACTGAGCATCGATTTCGATTTTAATCGATAACATTAAAATTAAGACAGTTATCGATTTTTTTAACAAACTCGATCTTTTTCGTGCTATACAGGAACCTACATAAAAATTTCAAGTCTCTAGCTCTTGTAGGTTCTGAGAACGACGCGTTCATACATACGGACAGACGGACAGACGGACGGACAGACGGACAGACGGACGGACGGACAGACGGACAGACGGACAGACGGACATGGCTATATCAACTCGGCTTGTCATCCTGATCAAGAATATATATACTTTATGGGGTCTGCCACGCCTCCTTCTGCCTGTTACATACATTTCAACAAAAACATTATACCCTGATTTCCCATTTTTAATGGGTTCAGGGTATAAAAATCACACAAACAACACACTTACCTGAATCTGCGCTGCAGCCGCCATACAGCTGCCCAAGGCAGTACCAAAACTCACCAAAGCTTCAGTGAAGTCCTCCAGATGCCCAGCAACTAAAAGGAAAGAAGAAAAAAAAATAATATAAACATAACCTAACAATATACTTACCCGAGTATAGAACGCTGCCGCCACACGGCGGCCCAGATCTGCTCCAGAGGGCGCACCTCCAAGGCCCAGTGATGTCCATAGATGTTCGGAGGCTGCAAAGAAAAGAAGAAGATTAAAATTTTCTTCAACCAAAGCTGAGGATAGCGACAGGTGCATACTTACGCATGTGGATGTGTATGTGTGTGCGCCTGAAGCTACTGGCAAGGCGGCCCATGCACCATGAGAGCCGCCGATTCCCCACACCTAGTCCTAAAATAGCTGCAAAAAAGAGAAAAAAATTATTGCATATATTAATGTAAAAAAAATTTAGTTAAATTATTTATTGTTGGTAATTGTCACTGTTATTGTTATCGTCCACAACTCCAGCCCCCCCCCCCCCCCCCAACATGGGGCTGGGCTAACCCTCGAACAACAGCTGTCACGTCATTATCCCGATGAATAGTCGAACGCCACCCCCGGGAGATGCCAGACCGGCAAAACAACCCATGTAACGAAGGCGCCAACAACAAAAAAAAGTTACACCATTTAAAGGCCGAGACCAGTTGCTAAAAAACACGAAGAGTAATTCGGACCTGTGATCATCGTTCGCCCAGCGCCCGATTCAACCCTTTTGTCGAATCGCAAGCGCAGCGCTCGGGGGTGGAGGTGGGGGCCCGTCCCCGCTATACCCACCGCCGCAACCCAAACCCGGGACAGGCCTCACCAAACATACACGAGAGAAAAAATCTTGAAAATTAAAATAAAGTGATTTAAAACTTAAAGTTTTTAAAAAAATTTGTTATTTACTAAAAATGGTAAATTGAACAAGTGAAAATTAACAATTGAAGGCAAGTGCATAAAGTGCATAAAGTTTTTTAAACCCAAAAGGACTGCAAAATAAAGTTCCCCGCATAAAAGAAGGCAACGAAAAAGAGATGACAGCCAATTACGAACCAGACGACTCCATGGAGATGCTCCCGGGGATGAGCGAGCCCCCGGGAAACCGCCGCAGCAGCGGCAGAAATTGAGACACTGGGAAAACGGTGGGGTGTATCGTGTCTGTACTGTCCCTGACTTTTTCAGATGCGCCCAACTCATCGTTTTTTAACGAAACGGCCGATGAAGCCAGCATGGCATTGGGGAGGAGATTTTCCCCCTTTTGGATAGGCAAATTGGGGGTTTAAAAGGGCCCCAAAAAAAACGGCGAAAAAAGGGGGCCGCCCCCGCCGCCAAAAGGAAGCCCAAAAAAAAGAAAAAAACAACACCAATAAAGCAGGCGAGCGAGAAGTCCACGTTTACACACATTCAACGCCAACAAAGCAGGGGGGAGAAAAACCGAAAGCAACCCACAGTCACTAACACTCCCCCAACACCAACATGCTCCCAGCGGGTTTTAAGAGGGGCGCCACTTCCCCCAATGCAAAAAACACACAAACACAAACATTAACACGAAAAAAATTATTTTTTTAAAATTTAAAAAAAAAAAAAAAAAAAAAACTACAAAAATTGGAAAAAAAACGGGCGTCCCCCCCCAAAAAAAAAAAATGTTAAGGATAAAAGATAAATCCCATAGAGTTTGAAAACAAAAAAAAAATTCCAAAACGTAAAAAAAAAAAAAAAAAACACACACACATAAATTGACTGACTTGACTGATGCTGAAAAAGCTCACACAAAACAAACGTAAAAAACAAATACAAAAAAACCCCCAACCCCAAAAGCGAAACCCCCAAACCAAAACCCGCGCAAACAAGCCCAATACAAAATTAGAGCAGCAAAAAAAAACAAATCTAAACACAAATGTCTCATTTTCAACATTACCAGTGAAATGACCCCCATACAAGACATTGAGACCATAACAGACGAACATTTTGAAATCAATGCCCAACAACAACAACAACAGCAGAAAAAAGGGCCCCCCAAAAAAACAGACACAGCCTGTTTCGCATGGCGGATCACATTCGTCGCAAGCGGGACGCAGCAGCAGCAAAACAGATTCAAAGTCCATGGCTTAAGTCGCCACAACCCAAAACAGCAACAAGAATATCTGGGGTCCATTTTTCCTGGGAAAGTCCAAAACACGAACTAGCCCAACCAATGGCGCCCCCTTCCCCCAAAAAGTTTCAAAGGGAATGCCATTAAAAAAGCAGATGTGGCGAGATGGATGAGTCCGGGGGAGGAAACATAGGGGGCTCCCCTTTTAGAAGCCCAAAAATTTAAAAAAAGGGAAAACGCGGGGGGCTGCAGATGGGGGGTTGGGGAGCGTCAAAAAAAGGCAGAGCATCTACAAAAAAAAATCAAAACAGAAAAAGCAGCAAAAAAAACAACAACAAAAAAACAGAAAAACAAAAAGGGCCCCCAAAAAAACTGAAAATATATATATATATATATATATGTATATATATATATATATTTTGTATATATATATTTTATATATATTAATTTTTATTATTTTTATTTATTTTCGATGTCAAAGTTTATCATCCGGGGCACGCCCGGGCATCTTCTGACTTCGTGGTCCAAAAAGGGATGCTGCTCCCCCTTTGGGGAGCTGCTGTGTTTGCTGCTGTTTATGGGGGGCCATTTTTTGACAGAGGGTTTTTCTGGCTTTTTTTGGGGCCGCCACGCCCCGTAGGCATATGTTAGCCCTGCTTACCCGGCAGTGTAATTTGTTTTTAGTTGAAAAATTTTTTTTTTTTTTTTACATTTCACGGTGAATATATATTGGGTTTGAAACCGCCGCGCGTCCGTCCGTCTGTCCGATGAACGAAAACCCCTTGAAATATATACTCGTGATAAACCCCCTCTGATAAAGGTCAAGATTTTCCCCATACGCCCATGGGGGGGTGGCAAACGGAAAAAAAGCATTTTCCGATCTCGCCCTATTTTGAAGAGCTTAGAGAGTTTGGGATTTTTAAATGAACACCCCCTCCCACACCCCCCAAAAAAAAAAGCTATGGGGGGTATTCTACGCCCCGGGGGGGGGAAAGGGTCAAACGTATTTTTACAGTTTTAATGCTAGAACGCCCAAATTTGGCACGTGGTTACTGTTACGCTCCTATAAGGGTCGCCTTTTTTGGGGGCCCCGCCAAGGGGGGGCAAATCGGATCTTTTAAGATATAGTTTTTACTACGTTATTTTTTGAGCACTATTAGTTTGAGGCTTGAGATTTTTATATATACTGGAAATCCCACAATCGAAAAGCTATGGCGGATATATCTACGCCTTCAGGGGCGTGGAACTAATATCAGCTTATATCTCCCACATTTTTTGTCCCCGAAGCTTCAAAATTGAATGTTTAAATTATTTGGGGGGGCCCCTATCGTTTCCCCCCAAAAAATTTTTGTTACGCCCCAAAGGGGGGGCATACAGAAAAAATTCCCCGTAATTTTCGCATTTTTCGAATGTAAGATCCAAACTTTACAGTTATATTCCTGAACGCCCACTTTGAAAATCCCCAAAAAATTTTTTGTCTACGGCCCGGGGGGGGGGTGGGAAACAAAACTGAAAATCTGCAGTTTCCCCCCAATAACGCGCCAAAAAATTTTCTTTGTGACCTTTGACCTTGTCTTTTGATTTTTTTAAATTATATATATATATATATATGTTTGAAAGAATATTTTATTAATACAAAATAACTAAATAATGAAAATATAAAAAAAATATCAACAGACGAAAGGGGGTTCCCCCCCAACTCACGCCGCCAATCAACTTAAATCACACTTTCAGAGCCCCCACCTCTCTCATTTTGAGGGATGCCTTTTTCCCCGATTTGGTGTGTTTTGGCTAAGGAAAGGGTTCGATCCTAATTGAAACTTTTGGGCCCAAAATTTCCAATGAAAAGTTTTACCCCGCGAATTTTTTTGAGCGGCAAAAGGGTTTTTTAAAAGGGTTTAAAATTTAAAAAAAATATAATGTGATAGCCCCCCCTGGGTGCTGCGAGGAAAAATAGTATTTCGGTCGGGTCCGACAGCAACGTTCTTACTTTTTTTTAATTCATTTATTTATCTATCTAATTTTTCTTTATAGCTAGAGCCCCCAAATTTGATTTAGGAAGTTCCCACGCAATTTCGGTTTTTGTTAAATTTTCATCAAATTTGTGAGTCCGAATAATTAGAGTTTTGGGTGTTTTGACACATACATAATATGGATGACACGATCCCCCCCAACAAGTTTGTTCAAAATCGTTTGTCAAAAAAAAATTTTTTAAAAAATTTTTAATTTCCATTTGCATTGCCATACAAAAAACCCCCCCAAAACGCTGACGCAACGACTTGCGCTTGTGTGGGGCCCGGGGTGTTTTTTTTTTTGGTTGTAATGAACGCATATGCATGTGTATATTAAAGAAACAAAGAATGCTTGGAATAGCGGTTCTTGGGGGGGGTTGGGTATCCCTAGTCGAGGGGTTTCCCGACTAGAGTTTTCTTACGATTTTGTATTTCCCCCTGTCGTTTTTTTCCCCGTCTCAGCTTTTTAGCTCCTTAGCAGCTTTATAAGATTGCAGGGGGGACCGGTTTTTTTTGTAGACAGGCCCCCCCCTTTTAAAAGCCCCAAATGCTGGGAAAGAAATTTCCCCCTTTGGGGGGCCCCCCTTTAATTTATGCGGCGGTCAAAGGGTGCCTTCTGCAAAACATACATCTAAATTGCCGCCTACAATATTTTTTGGTGCCCAAATGCCTGACAGCGATGGATGGGATGGGTTTTAGCACCCTCCGACCCCACTGCCTGCCCGCTTAGCTCTGGGGGCTCCGGATGCGGGTATCCCCATTTTTTTTGGGGGTACAACTCATTTCAACACGTTCAAGGCTTCCCCAAAAAACGTTTCTTTACGTTTTAACGTAACGTATCCTTCAAAAATCTATTACCCCCCCCTTTCCCAAAAAAGGGGGTAGGGGGGGGAATGTGTTTAAAGGCCACCCATACCCCTCTGGCTGCGCTGTTGGTGTATGCAAGTGGGTGCCATTTTTTTTTAAAAATTTCCCATGATGGCCTCGTATGTTTGCATATTATCGATTCCATACGCAGACCATCTTTTAGAAGTTTTGGGGGAATTTAACCCCGCGGGATTGCTTTGCAGCTTATCCAGCAGTGGTACTATTTGCGGCAGGGGTGGCAAAAAAAAAAAAGGAAATTTTAGTTTTAATTTTTAATGGCTTTATTGTTATCTTTTTGCGGCTGCTGTTGCTGCCTTTTGGGGGCTCAAAACCATTTGCGCTCAATTTCTTCCCCTTGTTGTCTCTGGTTGTGTTTTTTTGTTTTCACCCCCCCGCCGGGTGCGTTGTTTTTGTTGTTGTTGCTGCTGCTGTAGTTTTAGCTTGTTTCTGCCCCCTTTGCTTGACTTCATCTGCACCCCCTGGCGTAATAGTTTTTTAAATTTTTTTGGGAAGGGGGAGTCCGGGTCAGAAAGATCTTCTTCCTGGGGCTCGTCCATTTCGAATCTACGCTTCAATGGCGACCCATGAAGCTGAATTTGGTTTGGGGCCCCCATTTCTTGTGGCAGTTCAGGGGGGGCAATGGTGGCCCCGAAAGCCAAACCTTTTTTTACTTCAGATGTTTTTTAAATTTTAAAATTTTTTTTTGAATTTTAAAAATTTTACCGTTGAAAAAGGTAAAGGTTGGTTACGCTCGTATTTGAAATTGTTTTTTTGTTTGATCGTATTAGGATCATTGTGGGGGGGGTTCCAAGTTTTTATTTGATAGGCCCCCCTTTTTAAATTTCGTTCGTCAGTGTATCGGCAAAAATTTGTTTTATTTTTATTTTTTTGCGTTTGCAGCGTCAGTCAAAGGGGTGTTTCGGTATATGTGGGGTTTTGTGCGCTGCCTTATCTCTTTTTTTTAGTCTTTTTATTATTTGTAGTGTTTTGGTTGGGCGTTTTTGGGGTTCATGCAAAAGGGGGATTTATGTCGGTTTTTTTTTGTGTTTGTTTGTGTGTTTGCTGTTGAGGGGGGAAAAAATGGGTCTCTGGCTGCACTGCTTGTCGGGGCCTCTTTTAAAAATTTTTGCTGAGGCTGGGCTAGTGGGTTTGTGTGGTTGAGGGGAAAGGGGAAAATTTTTTGAGGTGGCCCCTGTTTTTGACCCCAGTGTGGGTTTGGGGAGAGGCCACCACTTTCCCCTCCTTTTTGTGGCTGTCCGGTGTACAATGCAGTGTTCGCGATTGAAATGTTTTGGGGGGAGGGGCCCAGCGAAAACCCCCCTCCGGCCTCGGGGCGCTGGGCAAGAATATGTTAAATCCGCCCCCTTCCCTTGGGGGTTTAGCAACTTCCCCGGTTTTTTTAGTCGCGTAACGTATTGGTTGTTGGCGCCTTCGTTATTTTTGGGGCCCCCTCGGGGATCTCAGGCTTGGTGGTCGATATCTTATCGATATTTGGGGGGGCCCCGGGTTTGGGATGTCGCCAATTGCTGCGACCACGTTGGGGTAGGTTACTTAACCAATAAAAATAAAAAAAGTGAATAAATAAATAAATAATCGTAATACTAAAATAAATAAATCTTAACATATAACAATAAGTAATAATAATAATTATAACAGGCGCCTCCCAAAAAAAACAAATGTTAAGGGTAAAAATAAATGCGCATAGAGTTCTGACAACAAGCAGCAAAATAAATTCAAAATACGTAAAAAAAAAAATAAGAATAAATAATACAAAATTAACATATATATATACAATTAACAATTAAAATTAACAATTTTCGTTTTATTTACAGCTTTAATGGACTTTGTGTGTCAGGAGTAACGGGTTATGCGGGTAAAGCAAACACCTGTTCCAACCTTGCATTCGAGCCCGGACATCCGGGACATCCTGGAATCGGATGCGCTTCTGTAGCAGGTTGGCGGATTAATACTGGGTGTATTTGCGTTTGGCAGCTACATATATTTTAATATGTACTTTTTTCTTTTTTGTGGCGTCGCTGGACATCTGAGGATATCGCTGGACATCGCTGGAGGCACGGGGGACATCTATGGACGCCCTTGGTCAAAAGGCGCCGCCAAGGGGCGTGGAAGGTAAGTAAGTGTTAAATTAGCGTGTTATATATTAATGTATATTTTTTTAATGGCGTCGCCGATCTTCTTGGACATCGTTGTGCATCCCTGCATGCGCGTGGACATCGGGGACCGGATCAGGCACAGCTATGGGCGGTGTGGGCGGCTGCAGGCAGCCTCAGATGAGTATTTGTGTTTTTTTTATACCCTGAACCCACTGAAAAGGGGGAAATCAGGGGTAAATGTTTTTGTTGAAAGGCGTATGTATGTAACAGGAGAAGGAGGCGGGAGACCCCAAAAGTCCGTCCGCCTGTCCGTCTGTCCGTCTGTCTGTCCGTATGTATGAACGCGTCGTTCTCAGAACCTATAAGAGCTAGAGACTTGAAATTTTTTTGAGGCCGTGAATAGCACGAAAAGATCGAGTTTGTTAAAAAGTCGATAACTATTTTAGTTTTAATGTTATCGATTAAAAACATTATCGAATGTTAGTTATAAAATTATATCTCCAGTCTTTATAGCTAAAGTCCCAATTTTTTTGTTTTTTATATTTATTTTATCTAATTTTGATTTTTGTTAAATTTTGGATATCCAAATTTCCCAATATTTAAATTGAGGTTAGTTCACTCAAAGCCAGTAAATGAATGGGACTTTTAAAAATTGGAAAAATGCAATAAAATATAATGCAAATAAGCTGAAAATTTCAAATCCTTAATTCCGCAGAAGTTATTAAACAAAACATTTGGCCAATCGGCTAACCACGTGACCAGCAACGCAAACAAATTGTTTTTCTAACATGTGCACACATACACACATAAAATCTAGATCTAGCAAATTCTCAAACCGCAAATTTTAGTGTACGTATTTCCAATAGATGGCGCTATAATTTGCTAATTATAAACGTTCAATAAATCAAGCAGGGATGGACTATTCTATCGAACCACAGATGGCGCTATTAGCAAACCAATTGAAAATGAATTGAATTTAGTTTTCGGCTTTATAAAAAAATGCTAATTATGCAGTATTTTTAAAAACGCAGATAGCGCGGGGTTTAGGGTATCTCCTAGTCGGGACCCACTTTTTTCTGTTTTATTTGCTGCCGCCTCGTTGTTTTCCATTGTGCCTTTTTATGACTGTAATGTGTTCCTGGCCATTTTTTAGGCAGGCAGATAAGCGCTAATATGCTCGCCACGGGTTAGCGCATTTCGGGGCTGCCTGCCTAGGTTTAATGAAGCTGTCGTAGCATGGCATCTGCACATTTCGCTTTAAATTGGCGCCTCAGTAATTTTTGTTGGCCAAATGCCTGGCAGCGATGACATTGGGGGGGCGATTGGCGGCCTGCCTCTCGACCCTCACTGCCTGTCCGCTTAGCTCGGTTAATTGCAGTATTTGAGTGGCTGCCATCCAGTTTGGGGGCCACCTCAAAAACGTTTACTGGCTTGCCAGTGAACGCTTTTTATGTTTCTATATTTTGCCTCATAGTCAAGTTCATTTAGGCGCCCTTAAGCCATTCACTGGGGGTAGAGGGTGGAGTGCTTGTACACCCCATACCCCCTCTGGCTGGAGTTGAGTGCCGTCTTCATTCGGACGCCATGATGGCCCCCCTATGTGGACATGCAGTCGCACTCACACGGAGACCATCATTTGCCATCGTAGGGCTCTAAATTTGCCTACTGCTGGATTACTTTTGAGTTTTCCAAAATAGTCCCGGATGACATGCGCGACATGGAAATAAATTTAATTAGTAAAAGTAAAGTGTCAGTCGAGACCGCTCGACAAGGAGATCCCGGAACCCTGCGAAGAACTGCGATTGCTGAGCCGTAAATTCTCCGTTACTTTTATATGAATATGTAGCAAGCAATACATACACACACACACAACGCACGCACAAGAAACACACAGACGACGACAAGCTCACAATTCAACGGCATTATGACCATCAGCTTTGCTGCTGCTGCCGCAGGAGGCCGAAAATAATGAGACATTAAATGTTTAATACCTTTTTCAGACCAACGATTTTGATCAAATTTGTTGAGCGGATCATGACATTCATAGGGTATGTGCCAAGCACAAGTCTCTAGTACTTGAAATACGTGATTTAAATTTGTGGATGGGGAATTTAGGGTGTGGCATCTAAAATTTAACAAAAACCGAAATTGCAAAAAGGGCCCCAAAACACTAAATGCAAAATTTGAAGACTCAATAATAAAGATGAATTAAATAGAATTTTATAACTAAATGAAGATATTTGTTTTTAATCGATAACATAAAAAAGATTATAGTTATGAATATTTGAAACAAACTCGATCGAATCGTGATATACACGAACTTCCAAAAAATTGAAGTCTCTAGCTCTTATTCTTTAAATGAGGGTTCAAACATACGGACAGAAGACAGACGGACAGGGCTAAATCGACTCGGCTTCTCTCCCTGATCAAGAATATATATACTTTATGGGGCCCCACGCCTCCTTCTGCCTGTTACATACATTTTCAAAAAACATTATATGATTTCCCTTTTCAATGGGTTCGGGGTATAAAAATAAAAAAAGAACCACACAAACACTACATTTACCTGAGGCTGCGCTGCCCCCAAAAACCGAATTCAAACGGGATCAGACGTTCTTCATTTCAAGACGGTTCTGCATATATGTATCATAATATATGCACATACATACATATTCACATATGTTTACATACATATATCGCCGCAAGGCAGCAAAGTACATACACATGTACCGTATTACACCAGTAAACAGCTCCCACTGGAATTCAACACGCAAGCGCAAGTCGTTGCGTCAGCTGTTCTTGGGCTTCTTTTTGTATGGCAATGCAAAAAAAAAATTTTAATAACTTTTTCTATGAACGATTTTGATTAAACTTGTTGGTGTGATCATGTAATCCGTATGTATTTATATACGGGAGTTACAAATTTTGAGGCGAAGGGGCGTGGCACACAAAATTTAAAAAAAACCGAAATCGCGTAAGGCATATAACACTAAACAAAATTTGAAGACTTAGCTAGAAAGATGAATTAGATAAATTTTATAGCTGAATTTAGATTTTCTTTTTTAATCGATAACAATAAAAGATAAGTTACGAATTTCTGAAACAAATTGATTTTTCGTGCATACAGGAACCTCATAAAAATTTCAATTTCCTTGTAGGTTCTAAGAAGAGCGTTCATACATACGGACAGACGGACGGACAGACGGACGGAGGACAAACGGACATGGCTATATCAACTCGGCTTGTCACCCTGATCAAGAATATATATACTTTATGGGGTCTGCCACGCCTCCTTCTGCCTGTTACATACATACGCCTTTCAACAAAAACATTATACCCTGATTTCCTATTTTCAAAGGTTCGGGGTATAAAAATCCCAAAACAACCCCTTACCTGAGGCTGCGCGCGGCCGCCATACAGCTGCCCAAGGCGGACTATTCCTTACCAACGATCACCGACGCCATCCAGGAATGTCCAGCGATGATGAAGGCACCCAAAAGAAATCCAGGATGATTCCCGGGACATTAAAAAAAATATTTAAAATATATATAACAAGAAAAGAACGTTGCTGTGGACGCAACCGACAGCGAAATATATTTAGTCCAGCAGCACACAGGGGCATCTATCACATTATTTTTTTTAAAATTTTAACCTTAAATCCCCATTTTCGCCGCTCAAAATTAGCTGCAGACTAAAACTTTTCATTGGAGGTGGCCAGACAGTTTCAATTAGGATCGAACCCTTACCTTAGCAAAAACACGCACCTTAATCGAGAGAGATGGCATCTCTAAAAAATGAAGAGGTGGCAACTCTGAAAGTGTGATTTAAGTTGATTGGCGAGCGTAGAGGTGTAGGTTCGAACCCGGTGCGTCATGTTGATATTTTTGTTATATTTTCCTTATTTAGTTATTTTGTATTAATAAAATATTTTTTCAAACATATATATAATTTAAAAGTCAAAAGACAAGGTCACAAAGCATTATGTGGCGCGTTATTGGCTCGAAGCTGCAGATGATTCAGTTTTGATTTGCCACGCCCCAGTGGCCGTAGACAAAAATTTTTGGTATTTAAGTGGGCGTTCAGGAAATAAAGTTTGGATGTTACATTCGAAAATGCGAAAATTACAGGGTATTTTTTTCAGTCACCCTTTGGGGCGTAACAATATTTTTGGGGATCGATAGAGGACTAAAACTGGGGAGATATAAACTGAATAGTTGCCACGCCCCTGAAGGCGTAGATATATCCGCCATAGCTTATCGATTGTGGGGTTAACCCGGTAAATGCCCAAATCTCAAGCCCCTAGCATCAATAGTGCTCAAAATAAACAAACTAGTAAAATCACTATATATTCAGATCGATTTGCCACGCCCCTAGTAGGCGTGGCCATTAAATTTTGGCCGATCCTTATAGGAGCGTAACAGTAACCACGTGCCAAATTTGGGCGTTCTAGCATTAAAACTGTAGAAGAAAGTTTGACCCGATTTGACGCCCCCAATGGGCGTAGATATATCCGCCCAAACTTTTTGATTTTGGGATGTCGACATGAGTGTTCAGTTAAAATCTCAACCTCTGCTCTTCAGAAGTAGTGTTTTGAGATACGGAAAATGCATTTTCCGATTTGCCACGCCCCCCGTGGGCGTATCGGGAAAAAACTTGAACTTTATCAGACGAGGTATAACGAGTATATATTTCAAATTTGCTCTGCTCAATAAAGGGGGAAATGGTTTGCGTTCATACGGACAGACGGACAGACGGACAGTAGGACATTGACAACCAATATACTATATCACTACGTGAAATAGTAAAAATCACACAAACAACACATTTACCTGAATCCGCGCTGCAGCCGCCATACAGCGCCCAGGCAGTAAAAACTCACCATAGAGCACCGGTGTCGTCCAAGAGATGTCTAACGATGATGATGAAAACGTCCAAGAGACCACGAAACCGAGACGCCAATGAAACCTATAATTAGTATACGAACACACTTAATAATACATCACTTACCTTTACAAGTTTTTTTCGGGGTGCTCCCGACAAGGGGCGATGATATGGTCGGATGCTCCAGTGAAGTCCTCCAGATGCCCAGCAACTAAAAAGAAAGAAGAAAAATAATAAAAATAACCTGACAATATACCACCGAGTATAGAAACCCCGCCACACGGCGGCCATGACTGCGCCAATCTGTTAAGAGGGCGCGCCTAAAAGCCAGTGATGTCCATAGATGCGGAGGCTGCAAAGAAAAGAAGAAGATTAAAACCAACCAAAGCTGAGGATTGCGACAGGTTCATACTTCGCATGTATTGTATGTGGTGCGCCTGAAGCGCGGCAAGCGGATGCACCATGAGACCGCGATTCACACCAAGTCCAAAATAGCTGCAAAAAAGAGAAAAATTATTGTATATATTAATGTAAGAAAAATTTGAAGTTTATTTATTGTTAGTAATTGTACGGTTATTGTTACCGTCCACCTCCACAACCCCACAATGGCAGCTGCCTTGTTGCACATGTCAATTGAACTATAGCTTACGCCATTATACCGATAAAGTCGAACGACGCCCGAGATGCCAGACCGGACAAAACAACCCATGTAACGAAGGCGCCAACAACAAAAAAAAAGTTACCCCCATTTAAAGGCCGAGGCCAGTTGCTAAAAAACACAAAGAGTAATCATTGGGACCTGTGATACGTTCGCCCAGCGCCCGATTCAACCTTTGCGAATCGCAAGCGCACCCTCGAGGCCGGGGGAGGCGCATACCCACCGCCGCAACCAACCGTGAGCGCCACCGACAGGCCTCACCACACAACAAACGAGAGAAAAATCTTGAAAATTAAAATAAAGTGATTTAAAACTTAAAGCATAAAAACGGCATTTACTAAAAATGGGAAATTAAAAATGAAAATCAAATCAATTAAAATTGAAGCAAGCAAGTGGAAAAGTGCATAAAGTTTTTTTTTTTTAACTAAAGTACTGCAAATAAAATTCGCCCTAAAGGGCAACGAATTCAACGAATTCAAAAGATGACAGCCAATTACGAACCAGACGACTCCTGGAGATGCTACTGGATGAGCGAGCCAGCCGGGAGGACCCGCCGAAATCAAGCAGCGGCGAAATGAACACTAAAAAACGGTGATTTATGGGTCTGTACTGCCCCCTGACAGATTCAGATGCGCCCAACTCATCGTTCTTTAACGAAACGGCCGATGAAGCCAAGGCTTGTTGGAGGAGATATTCTCCGGATAGGCTAATTGGGGGCCCCAAGAAGGCGCCAGAAAAAACGGAGCCTAAAAAACGGCCCCAAAAAAGTGGCGCTTGCTGCCGTCGCCAAAAAAAAGTCCAAACAAAAACCAAACAAA
The DNA here is from genome assembly GCA_961210405.1 of Drosophila mercatorum. NCBI lineage: Eukaryota > Metazoa > Arthropoda > Insecta > Diptera > Drosophilidae > Drosophila > Drosophila mercatorum. The sequence continues at coordinate 87,549 of CAUIUS010000035.1, read as the reverse complement.
ATTAAGGGGCGAGGGGAAGCCCACACATTCGCACGCCAACAAAGCAGTGCAAGGCGAGAGAACGAAACTCGAAAGTTTCACACCCACAGTCACTAACACTAACACCAAAACCAACATGCTCTCAGCTAGATTTAAGAGAGCGCGCACTTGCCCCAAGCACAGACACAAATACAACAAACACAAACATTAACACGAACAATACTTACCTGCAACGAATGAAGCCGAAGGCCCGGGCACAGCCACTGAAAGAGAAGGCAGAACTAAACAACACATACACTCCACACACACCATAAATTGACTGACTTGACTGATGCTGCAATAGCTCACACAAATACAAACGTAAACTTACAAGCAAATACAAATATGTGCGCAAGCGCAATTGAAATACCCGCGCAAGCACAAGCACTAGCAAGCCAATAACACTAGAGCAGCAACAAATAATAAAAATCTGAACACAAATGTCTCATTCACAACATTCCAGTGGAAGTAAGAGCCACTACATAGACATTGAGACCATAACAGACGAACATTTGACAATCAATGCCCAACAACAACAACAGCAGTCTAAAAGGCCGCCAAAAACTAGACACAGCCTGGATTCGCATGGCGCAGATCACATTCGTCGCAAGCTGGACGCAGCAGCAGCAATAACAGATGCAAAGTCCATGGCTATAATGTCGCCACAAGCTAAAACAGCAACAACAATATCTGGAGTCCAGAGATGACTTTCCAGTGTGCCACCATTGCTGCCACACGAACTAGCTCAACCAATGGCAGCCTCAACTCCACACCCACCAACAGCGCAGCCAGAGGGGGTATAGGTGTGCAAAGCACATCCACCACTCTACCCCCAGTGAATGGCTTAAGGCGCGCATAAGTGAACTTGGCTATGAGGCAAAATATGTACGAAACATAAAGCGTTTCACTGGCAAGCCAGTAAACGTTTTTGAGGTGAGCGCAACCCAAACTGGATGGCAGCCACATGCAAATACTGCAATTAACCGAGCTAAGCGGACAGGCAGTGAGGGTCGAGAGGCATGCCAAGCCAATCGACCTCTCCCAATGTCATCGCTGCCAGGCATTTGGCCATACAAAAATTACTGTAGGCGCCAATTTAAATGCATGAAATGTGCAGATGACCATGCTACGACAGCTTGACTAAACCTAGGCAGGCAGCCCCGAAATGCGCTAATTGCTGTGGCGAGCATATTAGCAGCTATAAGGGCTGTCCTGCCTCAAGGAGGCTAGGTCCAGGCTACAGTCGTATAAGGCTGCCAAAGAGCTGAAACAGATGAGGCAGAAACAGCGGCAGACGCAAATAAATAACAAAAATAAACACAAACAAGCAATCACAAAGGACTTTATTGTAAACAAGCAACAAAAAGTACATCAATTAGGACATCTAAAGAATGTGGAAATTCTTACAACAACAATAATAATAAAACTAAAACTAATATTAGAAATCGTCATCAGCACGGCTAAGCATCAGCCAATGTTTAGTCGTAAGGTGAGTGACGATATCAGCTACATAACGCCAGTTAGGCATCTACTGGCAGGCTAATGGCCGTCATCACCATCATCAACAGCAGCAAAAACAACAGCGGCACCAGACCCTTATACGGCTACAGTTGCTGCTGCAAAATATCGAAGGCGAAGACGCTATAAGCCATACAAGATGGTCCTTTGGGCGGACCCGCAACGTTGACAAGGAAAGGCACAAATCCCAGCGCAAGCGAGCCTCGACCGAGAGAGCATCGCCCATCGGCAGATCAATGCGCGAGGAAAACGCGCAGCATTTAGCTTTATCTATACGTGATGCACTGGCAAGGAATAGGCTGGGCAGTCGCCCGATCCTCCAGTGGCACCAGTAGCAGCAACGCCGAATAGGAGACGCAATCCTGCTGAGGCACACTTGGCCAACCTACAGCAGCAGTTGTGTGCTGCCAATGATGATGGCCAACATCAGGCTCCGGATTCCCAAGATGACCAGATGCTGAAGGCTCTCGAGCTGAACGTCACCATGTTCAGCCGTATGAAGGCGAAAATGGAAAATCTGCAGCAGTAGTGGAGCGGATAAATGGCCACCTGCAAATACATAACAATCCATAAACTCATGTTAGCAAATAATAAATTGAATTGCATACCTTGAGGCTGCACTGTTTAAATTCGACACTCAACCTGAGCAATGGGCAAGACGCTGCCCAAGAGATGTCCAATGATGCGCCTGATGTACAATAAAGTTCATAATGATAGCCAATAAAATAGAAAATAAATAAATATGAATTAATATATGTACACAAATAAATACAAACAAAATACTTTACCCGAGGCTGCGCTGCAGGCAAACAGCGCCCAAGGGGCACAAATCCTGACCAATGACCACCGACGCCATCCAGGAAATGTCCAGCAATGATGATGAGGGCATCCAAAGAAATCCAGGATGACATGCTGCGACATGGAAAACAATTATATATTAGTAACAAGTAAGAGAGCTCTAGTCGGAGGTGCCCGACTAGAAAATACCCTGAACCAAAAGAAGATAAATATTGTTTTTATTTTCATATATAAATATAAAAATTCTTGAGCTTAAACTATTATATAAGCTAAATATATATATATGTATATATATATATATTTATAAATATATATAAATAAATATTTGCTTACTTCTAAAAAATATTAACTAATTTTTCATGCATATATATAAATATATATATATATATATATATATATATATATATATATATATATATATATATATATATATATATATATATTACTCGATTGCCACGAAATTAAATGTTTATTAGATTGGTGCGAACTATACCAATCTTTTCAATGATTTTTGTAATTTAGGCGACGATCATGAAAATTTTTATTTATTTCACACACACAAACGGCAGAACATAACGGATAATCGAAATATTTATTGTACAGACTATTTTAACTGAAAACAATTGTTAAACAGTGCAATGTAATCGAAATTTTTTGAAAGAATTTCACTTGGAACCGAACAGCAAAGTTTAATATTTATTAATTAGCAAATATTTATTAATTGAATTGATAATTGTAAGTCGACCGTCAAAAATCGAGAGCTCGCAATTATCTGTGTTGGTAATTGCAGAGTACAGAGTAAATCTACATGCCGCCACAATTATCGAAAAGCAAAAAGTTAATTTTCAGTGTTGGGTAACACTCCAAATCTGTTCAACATACATTTTCTATGTTAATGAACCAGCAGAAATAAAAGAGAATAAGACTCATAACAAATTGTATACTTTGATTGTCACCGTACATAATAAAAATATAAGCTTTTTATTACAAACCTAATAACAAAAATACTTTTTTAAATTTTTTAAAAAGCCCGCCTGTTGAATGCATTCAGTGCTTAAAAAGTCCATTTAAATAGAGGTGGGACTTTTGAAAATTTATTTACTTATAAATAAATTAGAGTATGTACATCATAAGAAATATTGTGTATGTGTAAGTCATAGTCAAGGCCATACATATGTATGTTTGTACATATAGCATGTACAGTAGAAAACAATATATAAATATGCTTATCGAATTTTGTAATGTCATTACTAAAAACTATACAAATTATTTTCTTTTAACATTAACATTAACTTACAAATAAACTTGAATTGTCAAAATAAGTTAACAGAGGGCACAATGCGCTTTTATAAGTTGAGTTGGGAGAATTCTATACTATGTTACGACTTTATTAGAAATAGTAATAAGTAGAAAATAAACAAAAAATAAAACATTTTATAAAAGAAACACAGAATCTTTGCAAAGCTTGAACCAGCCAAGGCTCGAACTCAGAAACACGGTCGCGCTTTCTCCATACTGTCGTCTCATCGTAGACAGCCACCAATAGACATCGATATTTAGTTGGAAATGCAAAAGTAATATAACTCAAACAGAATTGGTTGAATAGAATTTGTAAAGAATACATAATGAAAATTATACATACATACATATGTATGTATTTACGCAACGCCGTCTATTGCATGTGCGATTCTTAGATTATTCTCATATGCATACATACATACATATGAAAATGTGTGTGTGACCATATATAGAAAAACTGTTTAGGCAGTGGCTGCCACATGGTTTTGTCAATTAGTCAAACGTTTTGTATAATAACTTCTGAGTGGCTTAATGGATTTTATTGAAATTGTCAGCATATGGTCAAATATTTTATTGAATTTTTTAATTAAAAACAAATACAAATTAATTCTGGTATTGGCTTTATTTGCAACTACCTTCAATTTAAATATTTGGAGAAATTTGGGATCGGGATCGGTAATTTAATAAAAATCAAAATTACATAAAATAGATATAAAACTAATAAAAAAAATTTGAGGACTCTAACTTTAAAGACGTGGGAGATATAATTTAATAACTAACTTTTGATAATGTTTTTAATCGATAACATTAAAACGATGATAGTTATCGAATATTTGAAACAAACTCGATCGAATCGTCATATACACGAACTTCCAAAAAAAATTTGAAGTCTCTGACTCTTATATCTTCTGAGATCGACGTGTTCAAACATACGGACAGACAGACAGACAGAGAGACAGACGGATAGGGCTAAATCGACTCGGCTTGTCTCCTGATCAAGAATATATATACTTTATGGGGTCTGCCACGCCTCCTTCTGTCTGTTACATACATTTTCACAAAACCATTATACCCTGAATTCCCATTTTCAATGGGTTCATGGTATAAAAATCACACAACAGCTGCTTAAGGCGGCACCACAACTGACAATGACCACCGACGCCATCCAGGAAATGTCCAGCGATGATGATGAAGGCATCCAAAATAGTCCAGGATGACATGCGGCGACATGGAAAAAAATTCTAATTAGTAAAATATATATAACAAGTAAGAAAACTCTAGTCGAGGCCGCTCGACTAGGGTATACCCTGAACCCTGCATTCTTCGTTTCTTTTATATACATGCACTTGTACGTTCATTACAAGCAAAACATACACACACACATACACAGGCGCAAGCACACACAAGCGCAAGTCGGTGCGTCAGCTGTTGTTTGGCTGCTATTTGTATGGCAATGCTATGGGAAATTAAATGTTTAATAAACTTTTTCTAGCGCAACGATTTTGATCAAACTTGTTGGGCGTCATCATGTCATCCATATGTGTGTATGTGCCAAAGCACAAGTCTCTAGTATTTGAAATATGGGACTTACAAATTTGAGGCGAAGGGCGTGGTCATCCAAAATTTAACAAAAACCGAAATTGTATAAGGCTCACTAACACTAAGTGCAAAATTTGGAGACTCTAGCTATAAAGATGAATTATATAGATTTATATAACAGAGCATCGATTTCGTTTTTAATCGATAACATTAAAATTAAGACAGTTATCGATTTTTTAACAAACTCGACCTTTTTGTGCTATACAGGAACCTACATAAAAAATTTCAAGTCTCTAGCTCTTATAGGTTCTGAGAACGACGCGTTCATACATACGGACAGACGGACAGACGGACACGGCTATATCAACTCGGCTTGTCATCCTGATCAAGAATATATACACTTTGGGGCGCCACGCCTCCTTCTGCCTGTTACATACATTTCAACATAAACATTATACCCTGATTTCCCATTTTCAATGGGTTCGGGGTATAAAAACACACAAACACAACACTTACCTGAGGCTGCGCTGCAGCCAGCAAACAGCTGCCCAAGGCGGCACAAATCCTGACCAATGATCACCGACGCCATCCAGGAGATGTCCAGCAATGATGATAAAGGCATCCAAAATAGTCCAAGATGACATGCGGCAACATGGCAAACAAATATATTTTAGTAAAAATATATAAAAATCACACAAACAACATACTTACCTGAGGTACGCTGCAGCTGCCAAACAGCTGCCCAAGGAGACCTATGACTTACCAGAGAGCGTCGGCGTCGTCCAAGAGATGTCTAACGATGATGATGAAGACGTCCAACGATGACCACGAAGACCGGCGATTCCAATGAAATTCATATACATTAGGATATGAACACACATTAATAATACATACACTTACCTTTACACAGCTACTCCCTGGCGGTGCCGCAAGATGTCCATCGACGCCCTCCAGATGCTCCAGTGAAGTCCTCCAGATGCCCAGCAACTAAAAAGAAAGAAGAAAAAAATAATATAAACATAACCTGACAATATACTTACCCGAGTATAGAACGCGGCCGCCACACGGCGGCCCATGACTGCGCCGATCTGCTCCAGAGGGCGCACCTCCAAAGCCCAGTGATGTCCATAGATGTTGGGAGGCTGCAAAGAAAAGAAGATTAAAATTTTCTTCAACCAAAGCTGAGGATTGCGACAGGTGCATATTTACGCATGTGTATGTCTATGTGTGACGCCTGAAGCTGCTGGCAAGGCGGCCCGCACCATGAGAGCCGCCGATTCCCCACACCTAGTCCTAAAATAGCTGCAAAAAGAGAGAGAAAATTATTGTATATATTAATGTAAGAAAATTTAGTTAAGTTTATTTATTGTTAGTAATTAAGTCACTATTATTGTTACCGTCCACACCTCCAGACACCCCCCCCCACCACATGACAGCAGCCAACTCGAACAACAGCTGTCACGCCATTATACCGATGAATAGTCGAACGCCACAACCCATGTCACGAAGGCGCCAACAACAAACAAGTTAAACCATTTAAAGGCCGAGACCAGTTGCTCAAAAACACAAAGAGTAATCATTCGGACCTGTGATCATCGTTCGCCCAGCGCCCGATTCAATCCTTCTCGAATCGCAAGCGCAGCGCTCGAGGCCGGAGGTGGAGTGCGCTGTCCCCGCTATACCCACCGCCTCCAATCCAACCGTGAGCGCCGCTGACAGGCCTCACCAAGCATACACACGAGAGAAAAAAATCTTGAAAATTAAAATAAAGTGATTTAAAACTTAAAGCTATTAAATATCTTGTTATTTACTAAAAATGGGAAATTAAACAAGTGAAAATCAAATCAATTAACAATTGAAGCAAGCAAGTGGATAAAGTGCATAAAGTGTTTTTTTAACTAAAGTGACTGCAAATAAAGTTCGCCGCATAAAGAAGGCAACGAATTCAACGAATTCAAAAGATGACAGCCAATTACGAACCAGACGACTCCATGGAGATGCTACTCGGGATGAGCGAGCCAGCTGGACAGAGGAGCGCCGACAATCAGCGCAGCAGCGGCAGAAATTGAGACAATAGAAAACGGTGAGTGTATCGTGTCTGTACTGTCCCTGACAGATTCAGATGCGCCAACTCATCGTTCTTTAACGAAACGGCCGATGAAGCCAGCATGGCATTGTTGGAGGAGATATTCTCCTTGGATAGGCTAATTGGGGGGCCCAAGAAGGCGCCAGAAAAAACGGAGCCAGAAAAACGGCGGCAAAAGTGGCGCTTGCTGCCGCCGCCAAAAGAAAGTCCAAAAGAAAGCCTAAAAACACCACCATTACAAGCAGTGCGAGCGAGAAGTCCACTGCTTACACACATTCACACGCCAACAAAGCAGTGCAGGGCGAGAGAACGAAACTCGAAAGTTTCACACCCACAGTCACTAACACCGACACCAACATGCTCGCTCAGCTAGATTTAAAGAGCGCGCACCTTGCCCAAGCACAGACACAAATACACACAAACACAAACATTAACACGAACAATACTTACCTGCAACGAATGAAGCCGAAGGCCCGCGCGCACAGCCACTGAAAGAGAAGGCAGAACTAAACAACATACACCCCACACACACACATAAATTCGACTGACTTGACTGATGCTGCAATAGCTCACACAAATACAACTTGTGTTACAAGCAAATACAAATATGTGCGCAAGCGCAATTGCAAATACCCGCGCAAGCACAAGCGCAAGCACAAGCACAGCACAAGCCCAATACACACTAGAGCAGCAACAAATAATAAAAATCTGAACACAAATGTCTCACTTCACAACATACAGTGGAAGTAAGAGCCATCATAGACATTGAGACCATAACAGACGAACATTTGACAATCAATGCCCAACAAAACAACAGCAGTCTAAAAGGCCGCCAAAAACTAGACACAGCCTGGATTCGCATGGCGCAGATCACATTCTGTCGCAAGCTGGACGCAGCAGCAGCAATAACAGATGCAAAGTCCATGGCTATAATGTCGCACAAGCTAAATCAGCAACAACAATATCTGGTCCAGAGATGGCCTCCAGTGTGCCACCATGCTGCCACACGAACTAGCTCAACCAATGGCAGCCTCAGCTAATATAGTTTCATGGCAATCGCCATTGAAACGCAGATGTGGCGAGATGGATCAGTCCTAAGAGGGTGAATTTTTTGATACGGACTACCCATTCAGAACGCCAAAATTTAAAAGCGAATACGCTAGGAGGCTGCAGATGAGGGTTAGGCAGCGTCAACAACAGCAGCAGCAGCATCTACAACAACAACATCAACAACAACAGCAGCAGCAACAACAGCAGCCAGAGCAAGAGCAGCAACAGAAGCCAGAGCAACAGCAACAACAACAACAACAACAACAACAACAACAACAACAGCTGCCAGAACAACAACTGCAAATACGTAGATTTAGTTATATATATATATATATATATATATATATATATATATATATATATATATATATATATATATATATATATATATATATATATATATATATATATATATATATATATATATATATTTTTTTTTTTTTTTGTATATATTAATTTTTATTATTTTTATTTATTTTCGATGTCATCGTCGATCATCCTGGACATCGCTGGACATCTTCTGGACTAAGTCGGTGGCCATAGGTCAGATGCTGCTCCACCTTGGGCAGCTGTTGGCGGCTGCAGCGCGCCTCAGGCAAGTAGATTTAGTTTGTTATATATATTTTTATATATATTAATTTTAATTTATTTGTCATGTTGTCGCCGATCTTTCTGAACATCGTCATATTCATCGCTGGACTTTTCTTGAGCAGTTGAGTGGGCGGCTGCAGTGCGCCTCAGGTAAGTGGTAAGTTTGTGTTAGCCGTTTGTTTACATTATTTTAATTTTAATTTCTTTCAGCATATTGCAGGTGGCCGAATACCAGGCCACTCTACTGCCCCGAGCGATCAGGCTGTTGCTGGCGAATCAATGGCGCCAGCTGCAAAAAAGTATTAAACAGCTGGTCCATTTTCGTCTCCTTACGGCTGAACATTACTATGTTCAGCTCGAGAGCCTTCAGCATCTGATCGCTCGGTGCTGATTCGTCTTCGTGAATCTGGTGTCGGCACCCATTGTTGGCAGTCCTCAGCTGCTGCTGGGACTCAGCCAAATGCCTCTCGGCAGGATTTCGGCGCTTATTGGCGTCGCTGTTACTAATGCCAATTGTGGATCCGGCGCTTGTTGACGCCTATCCTTTCCAGTGCATCGCGAATTTGCGCTGGCAGATTGCCTGATGCTGCGCCATTTCTTCATGGATGTTGCTGTTCGTGGCCGATCCTCTCGCTTGCGCTGGTGCTTACGCCTCTTTCCAGCATTTCGAGTTCGGTCGAAGAGGGCCATTTTATATGGCTTATAAGACGTTTTCGTCCTATTAGCAGCAGCAGCTGCAGCACGAGCTCCCCAGCTGATCCTCGCCGAGGAAGGCTGTTTTGTTGTTGCCGCTGCTGTGTTTGCTGCTGTTGATACGCACTATACGGCTATATGTTAGCTCATGCTTAGCCGGGCTGCAGTGTAATTTATTATTAGTTGTACTATTATTTTTATACTGAACCCATTGAAAATGGAAATCAGGTATAATGTTTTGTTGAAATGTATGTAACAGGGAGAAGGAGGCGTGGCAGACCCCATAAAGTATATATATTCTTGATCAGGGAGACAAGCCGAGTCGATTTAGCCCTGTCCGTCTGTCCGTCCGTCTGTCCGTATGTATGAACGCGTCGTTCTCAGAACTAATAAGAGCTAGAGCCTTGAAATTTTTTATGTAGGTCCGTGAATAGCACGAAAAGATCGAGTTTGTTAAAAAAGTCGATTACTATTTTAATTTTAATGTTATCGATTAAAAACATTATCGAATGTTCGTAATAAAATTATATCTCCACGTCTTTATAGCTAGAGCCCCAAATTTTTATGTAAGGTTAATATTAATTTTATCTAATTTTGATTTTTGTTTAATTTTGGATACCGACTCAACTTTCCCCAAATATTTAAATTGAGGTTAGTTGCACTTAAAGCCAGCAAATGAATGGGTTTACATTTTTAAAAATTGGAAAAAATATAATAAAATATGATGAACATAAGCTGAAAATTTAATTCAAATCCATTAAATCCATTTTAGTGTACATGTTTCCAATAGATGGCGCTATGATTTGCTAATTATCAGATGTTCAATAAATCGAAACAAGGATGGCACCATTCTATCGAACCATGACGCCGCTATTAGCTAAACAATTGAAAATGAATTGAATATAGTTTTCGTGGATTAGACAAAATGCTAATTATGCAGTATTTTAAAAAACGCAGATAGCGCGGGGTTTAGGTACCTCTAGCAGGACCCCGACTAGAGTTTTCTACTTGTTAATTGTTTGTTTCTGTTGTTTTTATTTTGTATATGCGCCTGTCGCTGCTTCCGTCTCGCTGCTTTAGCTCCTTAGCAGCTTTAAAAGATTGCAGCTTGGACCGGCTTCTTTGTAGACAGGACATCCCTTATAGCTACTAATATGCCGCCACCGCAATTAGCGCATTTAGGGACTACCTGTCTAGATTTAGTGCAGGCGGTCGAAGCGTGCTCTTCTGCACACTTCATACATCTAAATTGCCGCCTACAATAGTTATTCGTGTGCCCAAATACCTGACAGCGATGGCATCGATCGGCTTAGCCATCCCTCGACCCTCACTGCCTGCCCGCTTAGCTCTGTGAGCTCCAGGATGCGGGTATGGCTGCCATCCATTTTGGGCTGCAACCCACCTCGAACACGTTCACAGGCTTGCCCGTGAAACGTTTTTACGTTTTACAGTAACGATCTCATTCCCGAGATCTATTAGCCGGCCTTAAGCCATTCACAGGGGTAGAGGGTGAATGTGCTTAATGCACACCCTATACCCCCTCTGGCTGCGCTGTTGGTGTGATGCAAGGGGTGCCATCTTTATTTAAAGTCTCCATGATGGCCTCGTATGTTTGCAATTATCGCATTCTATACGCAGACCATCATTAGACATTGTTCTTGTGATGAATTTCCCAACTGCTGATTGCTTTGCAGCTTATCCAGCAGTGGTACTATTTGCGGCACGGGTGGCAGAAAAAACAAAAGGCACTTTAGTTTTAACTTTAATGGCTTTATTGTTATCTTTGCGGCTGCTGTTGCTGCTCTTCAGCTGGCATGGCTGGCAATCCATTTGCTGCTCAATTTCTTGCTGTTGTTGTGGCTCTGGTTGCTGTGTTGTTGCTGCAGCTGCTGCCTGGCTGCTGTTGTTGTTGTTGTTGCTGCTGCTGCTGTAGCTGTAGCTACTGTTGCTGCCGCCTCTGCTTGACTCTCATTTGCAGCCTCTTGGCGTAAAGCTTTTGAATTGTGGCGTTTGGAATGGCGAGTCCGGGTCAGAAAGATCTTCTTACTCGGACTCGTCCATTTCGCACATCTACGCTTCAATGGCGATTGCCATGAATCTGAATTTGCTGAAGCTGCCATTGATTGTGGCAGTTCATGGGGGAGCAATGGTGGCACCTTAGAAAGCCACCTTTGTACTTCAGATGTATTTAAATTTAAGTTAGAATTTAAATTAATGTTACTCGTTGCCATAATTGGCATTGCGCTTGCACTTACGCTCGTATTTGAAGTTGCTTTTGTGTTTGTATCTGTATTAGTGATCATTGTGAGCGCGTTCGTCATTACGTTTTCTTTGGTATTTGTATTGGCGCTCTTAATTGCGTTCGTCAGTGTATCGGCAGTCTTTACGTTTGTATTTGTATTTGTCTTTGCGTTTGCAGCGTCAGTCAAGAGAGTGTTTCTGTATGTATATGTGTGGTTTAGTGCTGCTGCCTTTCTCTTATTTAGTCTTTGATCTATTTGTAGTGGCTGTGTATGTGTGTACGCGTTTCGGCTCCATGCGATGCATGTAAGTATTTGTGTCGGCTTTTATTTGTGTTTGTTGTTGAGGCTGGCAAGTGCGCTCTCTGGCTGCACTGCATGTCGTGTGGCCTCTCTTAACTAGCTGAGTGGGCTAGTGTGTTAGTGTGATTGATACTTCCTGTGTGTTGGAGAGTGACTTTCACCACTTTCTCCCTCCTTTTTTGTGGAGCCTGACGCTACTTTTGGCGCCTTTACTGGCGCTTTTCGGCGCCTTCTGGGGACCCTTAAGAGCCTCTCTAAGGATACCATCTCCTCCAGCAATGCCAGGCCGGCGTGTGTCGAAGGACGGGGGATCGAATCGTCTGGATCAGACAGTATGGATACGATACACCGCTCTCCAATGTCTCAGCTTCAGCCGCGGCTGCGGCTGATTGTCGGCGGCTCCTCTGGCCAGTGGGCTCGCTCATCCCAAGTAGCAGTTCCATGAGGTCGTCAGAATTATAGTTGGCTGCCATCATATAGTTGTTGTCTGCTTTTATGCGTCACAAAAATCCAGTCACCAGTATATTTCGCCAGTATATATATAAAATATATATATTTATTCACTTTTTGTTTAAAACTTGTTTTTTTTTATTTATTGGCTTCACTTTGAATTTTTATTTTATATTTTTTCCATTTAGAATTAATAAGAAAATTTATTTGCTTTTATTCACTTTAATTTTATTTCAATAGAGTCTGTCTCGGTGTACAATGCAGGTTTCTGCGATTGAAATGTGTTGGAGGACGGCGCAGCCAACACCACCTCCGGCCTCGAGCGCTGGGCTATAGATTATGTTAAATCCGACCGATTACCTAGGTTTGATCAACTTCTCTCGGTTTTGTAGTCGCGTAACGCATTGTGTTGTTGGCGCCTTCGTTACATGTGCCGGTCTGGCATCTCAGGCTTGGTGGTCGATATTTTATCGATAAGCCATCTCAGGACTCCAGATATTGTTGTTGCTAATTTAGCTTGTGGCGACATTATAGCCATCGACTTCGAATCTGTTATTGCTGCTGCTGCGTCCAGCTTGCGACGAATGTGATCTGCGCCATGCGAATCCAGGCTGTGTCTAGTTTTTGACTGTTGCTTTTAGACTGTTGCTGTTGTTGTTGTTGTTGGACATTGATTGTCAGTTGTTCGTCTGTTATGGTCTCAATGTCTATGTAGTGGCTCTCTCTCACTGGTAATGTTGTGAAGCGAGACATTTGTGTTCAGATTTTATTATTTGTTGCGGCTCATTGTGTATTGGGCTTGTGCTTGTGCTTGCGCTTGTGCTTGCGCGGGTATTTGAAGTGCGCTTGCGCTTGCGCACATATTTATATTTGCTTGTAAGTTTACGTTTGTATTTGTGTGAGCTTTTGCAGCATCAGTCAAGTCAGTCGAATTTATGTGTGTGTGTGTATGTGTTGTTTAGTTATGCCTTCTCTTTCAGTGGCTGTGCGCGAGTTACCAACCAAACCGCACAACCTTTTCTTCCTCTACACCAACGCAGACTCAAGCGACAGACAGCGTTCTTAGAATAATTTATATATGTACATAGATCTAAGAAAAGACAAAGAAATAAATCAGTAGAGAATCACATTCAAACTGATCAGACGTTCTTCATTTCAAGACGGTTCTGCATATATGTATAACATACATATATGCACATACATACATATTCACATATGTTTACATACATATATCGCCGCAAGGCAGCAAAGTACATACACATGTACCGTATTACACCAGTAAACAGCCCCACTGGTAATTCATGCAAGCGCAAGTCGTTGCGTCAGCTGTTCTTTTTGTATGGCAATGCAAATGGAAATTAAATGTTTAATAACTTTTTCTAGTGAACGATTTTGATTAAACTTGTTGGGCGTGATCATGTAATCCGTATGTATTTGATAAACGGGAGTTACAAATTTGAGGCGAAGGGGACGTGGACCCAAAATTTAACAAAAACCGAAATTGCGTAAGGCTTATATAACACTAAATGCAAAATTTGATGACTCTAGCTAGAAAGATGAATTAGATAGAATTTTATAGCTGAATTTAGATTTTCGTTTTTAATCGATAACAATAAAACGATAACAGTTATCGAATTTCTGAAACAAACTCGATCTTTCGGCTACACAGAACCTACATAAAAATTTCTAGTCTCTAGCTCTTGTAGGTTCTAAGAACGACGCGTTCATTCATACGGACAGACGGACGGAGGACGGACGGACATGGCTATATCAACTCGGCTTGTCATCCTGATCAAGAATATATATACTTTATGGGGTCTGCCACGCCTCCTTCTGCCTGTTACATACATACGCCTTTCAACAAAACATTATACTGAATTCATTTTCAATGGGTTCAGGGTATAAAACCACACAAACACTACACTTACCTGAGGCTGTGCTGCAGCCGCATACAGCTGCCCAAGGCGGCACTATTCCTGACCAACGATCACCGACGCCATCCAGGAGATGTCCAGCGATGATGATGAGGGCATCCAAAGAAATCCAGGATGACATGCGGCGACATGGCAAATAAATATATATTAGTAAAAATATATATAACAAGTAAGAAAACTCTAGTCGGGGGTCCCGACTAGGAGATACTAAACCCCGCTCTACCTGGGGTTATGTTGAAAAATATTTTATTAATACAAAATAACTAAATAAGGAAAATATAACAAAAATATCAACATGACGCACCGGGGTTCGAGCCCACACCTCTACGCTCGCTACTTAAATCACATGTTCAGAGTTTCCCTTCATTTTGAGAGATGCCATCTCTCGATTTAGGTGCGTGTTTTTGCTAAGGTAAGGGTTCGATCCTAATTGAAAACTGTCTGGCCACCTCCAATGAAAAGTTTTAGTCTGCAGCTAATTTGAGCGGCGAATATGGGGATTTAAGGTTAAATTTTAAAAATATAATGTGATAGATGCCCCTGTGTGCTGCTGGGACGTGAAATAGTATTTCGCTGTCGGTTGCGTTCGACAGCAACTTTCTTACTTGTTTTTGTATGGCCAAATACCTGGCAGCGATGACATTGGGGAGGGTCGATTGGCTTGCCTCTCGACCCTCACTGCCTGTCCGCTTAGCTCGGTTAATTGCAGATTTGCATGTGGCTGCCATCCAGTTTGGGTTGCAGCTCAACCTCAAAAACGTTTACTGGCTTGCCAGTGAAACGCTTTTTTATGTTTCGTACATATTTTGCCTCATAGTCAAGTTCATTTAGGCGCGCCTTAAGCCATTCACTGGGGGTAAAATGGTGGATGTGCTTAATGACACCCTATACCCTGCGCTGTTGGTGGGTGTGGAGTTGAGTGCCGTCTTCTATTCAATGACGCCATGATGACCTCATATGTGGACATGCTGTCGCACTCCACGGAGACCATCATTTGCCATCGTACGGGTTCCCAAATTTGCCTACTGCTGGATTACTTTGGAGTTTGTCCAAAATAGTCCCGGATGACATGCGGCGACATGGAAAACAAATTCTAATTAGTAACAAGTAAGAGTGCTCTAGTAGAGACCGCTCGACAAAGAGATCCCTGAACCCTGCGAAGAACTGAGATTGCAAGAACCGCTAACATTCTCCGTTACTTTTATATGTACAATGGCAAGCAATACATACACACACACACAGACGCACGCACAAGAACACACAGACGCACGCACAAGCTCGAATCTGCTAACTGTGCATTATGACTCATCACTTCGCTGCTGCTGCTGCAAGAGGCCGAAAATATGAGATATTAAATGTTTAATAACTTTTTTTATCAAAATCGTTCGTCTAGATTTTGATCAAATTTGTTGGGCGTGATCATGACATTCATATGTGTGTATGCCAAAGACATTTGAGGCGATGGGGCAATCTAAGGGCGTGGCATCCAAAATTTAACAAAACCGAAATTGCAGAAGGCCCAAATAACACTAAATGCAAAATTTGAAGACTTAATAATAAAGATGTAAATGAATTTATAACTAAATGAAGATATCGGTTTTTAATCGATAACATAAAAAAGATTATAGTTATCGAATATTTGAAACAAACTCGATCGAATCGTGATATACACGAACTTCCAAAAAATTTGAAGTCTCTAGCTCTTATATCTTCTGAAATCGACGCGTTCAAACATACGGACAGACAGACAGACGGACAGGGTAAAATCGACTTCGGCTTCTCTCCCTGATCAAGAATATATATACTTTATGGGGCGCCACGCCTCCTTCTGCCTGTTACATACATTTTCAAAACCATTATACCCTGATTTCCCATTTTCAATGGGTTCAGGGTATAAAACTAAACAAGAACCACACAAACACTACACTTACCTGAGCTCAGCTGCAGCGCCAAACAGCCGACCATTCAAACTGATCAGACGTTCTTCATTTCAAGACGGTTCTGCATATATGTATAACATACATATATGCACATAACATATTCACACATATGTTTACATACATACATATATCGCCGCAAGGCAGCAAAGTAATACACATGTACCGTATTACACCAGTAAACAGCTCCCACTGTAATTGGCGCAGCCGGTTGGATTGATCTACTCAGTATTGTTAAGTATAAAAAAAAAAAAAAAAGTATATATATATATATATATATATATATATATATTAGCGTTATATGTTTCGAGTCGAATTAATGTCGCGACATACACTGACGACAACGATAATATGAAATTAAGGACGAGCTTGATTTTTAAGACAAACTTTCTTTATTCATGATTACCTTAAGACTACCGACAAATTCATCATAGGCTTATTTTATATGCCATTGAAACTACGCATCACCAACATGACGCGTCGATGCAACTGTAACTTTTGGGACAGTCGGCCAGCGTCATTCTCAGAATTTTGACATTGCTTGTGTATTGTATTTGTGATTCCTGAGTATTTATGGTTTGACATCTAGTTTATTCTGGATTTACAAAATCCAATTAATTCCAGTTTTGAACTTAAGGCTAACTTATGTGTTATATTGAATATCAGGATGTTTGCAACTTTTTTTTTGACGCATGTTGTTGGAATCTAATGATCACTGTGAGTGACAATGCTGCTGTTACATTAATAATATTGATATGAGAATGTTTATGTATTGTAGACATGATCGGTATGATTATGTCACTATATATATATATATATATATATATATATATATATATATATATATATATATATATATATATATATATATACATACATGTGTGGAAGTGTGTGTTTATATACATAAATATACACTACAAAACTGTGCAAGTACATACTGTGCAAGTAACCAACCGATGGGGCGGAATCAATCGTTGATCATCGCTACTATCACAACATGGTCTATCAACATACACACATATGTATATACAAAATCAAACCTTATGTTGTGGCTCTAGAATCAAACGCTGATAACTGTAGGTTATTCACAAGAACATCCAACACACATGATGTGGTGAAGCGGAATCAATCGTTGATCATCGCTACTATCACAAATAGTCATATCAACATACATACATACATACAAAATCAAACCTTGTGTTGTGGCCGTAGAATCAAACGCTGATAACTGTAGGTTATTCACAAGAACATCCACACACACATGATGTGGTGAACGGAATCAATCGTTGATCATCGCTAAGCGACATACAAATGTAAAAAAAAAAAAAAAAAAATACAAATGGATATATGTATGTATGCTCATGTATACATATATCTACATATATGTATGCACATGCATACATTCGTTGTCACACAAAACCAAAACATATTTGCTAGTGCATATGCGCAATTAGAAAATTATCAATAATTTCACAACTTTGTGAAACTTTCAACTACGCAAGTCAAAACAACGTCGCCACTGTTCTCTGAGTCGATGTCAATTTTGCAGAACTCACAATGTGGACTCTGCGTGATGATGCTACCAAGCCTTCAGTGTGTGCCACGCCAGTCCCTTCTTTTTCGAAGCTGACCTAACGGCGTTTCATTTTGGTTGTCGCTGACGATACTGAGAAGCCTACAATGCGTTGCCTCCCATCCTATTTCACGACGCTGTCGTCGTTTACTCACCGCTGTAAAACCGCTATACCTGGCGCCATCGATCTGCTCCGCAAAGCTACAAAATTTGTAGCTTGTCGCAAAAAGACACTTCACTCACAGAATTGCAAAATCAGTCGAGATACTGATCTCAAAAAGTCGGACGACTCCGAAAAATGCAGACATACACAACATAAAACAAAAGTGTTTTAAGTCAATTATTGAAAACCATACAAAAATTTTGTTGAGAACATTTTAAACAGAAAGCAACTCAAAATCAAATTTGTTCAACTTAAATATTATATATTATACAACAATCAGTAAAATAAGTGAACCTCGTTGATATCTGTATATAAAACAAGTAAGAAAACTCTAGTCGGGGTCCCGACTACGAGATACCAACCCCGCGCTTATCTGCGTTTTTTAAAATACTGCATAATTAGCATTTCGTATGAACGCACATGAAAACTAAATTCAATTCATTTTCAATTGTTTAGCCAATAGCGCATCTATGGTTCGATAGCATAGCGCCATCCATGTTTCGATTTATTGAACAGCTGATAATTAGCAAATCATAGCGCCATCTATTGAAACATGCACACTAAAACTTGCGGGTTTTAGAATTCGCTAGATGAGCAGCTTAATGCGTATGTGTGTATGTGTGCACATGTATTTGTTTTGTTTGTTTTGCGCTGCTGGTCACGTAAGTTTGGCCGATTGGCCAAATGTTTTGTTTAATAACTTCTGCGCGAATTAATGGATTTGAAATGAAATTTCAGCTTATGTTCATCATATTTTATTACATTTATTCCATTTTTAAAAATGTAAACCCATTCATTTGTTGGCTTTAAGTGCAACTAACCTCGAATTTAAATATATGGGAAAGTTGAGTCGGTATTCAAAATTAAACAAAAAACCAAAATTAGATAAAATAAATATAAACCTTACATAAAAATTTGGGGACTCTAGCTATAAAGACGTGGGAGATATAATTTTATAACTAACATTCGATAATGTTTTTATTCGATGACATTAAAACTAAAATAGTTATCGACTTTTTTTAACAAACTCGATCTTTTCTGGTCAGGGACCATACAAAATTTCAAGGCTCTAGCTCTTATAGGTTCTGAGAACGACGCGTTCATACATACGGACAGACAGGCGGACAGACGGACGGATTGGACAGACGGACAGGCTAAATCGTCTCGGCTTGTCTCCTGATCAAGAATATATATACTTTATGGGGTCTGCCACGCTCCTTCTCCCTGTTGCGCATACATTTCAACAAAAATTATATTCTGATTTCATTTTCAATGGGTTCGAGTAAAAAAAGCACAGCAACCCAATCACTCGACTTCGTAAACATCTGAAAAAAAACAATAATAATAATATTTATATGCATGTATTTCCTTTGCAAATTCAATTTTAAGTCATCAAATGCCTGAGAACACATTTGTAAGATCTATAGTTACGAGAAGTTTTATAATACTAATAATAATAATAGTAATAATACTAGGAAAATAAGCGAAGAACATATTTTCTTGCCAAATTCTACTAACATACCAATGGACTCTGGCAACGCATCAGAATCATTGGCACCATAATATCCACCCCTAACCTTAAAGAATTACCTAACTTTGACGAAACCTAACTTACTACAAGACTTTATTACCATTATTGATGAAATAAGTACTTTGATTAAAGAAGTCGAAAATACTACCTACTCTATTAAGAGCTATCAGGAATAAAATTGCGGTAGAGCCAGTGACGTTCTGAGACTGTCCAAGCAGAGCTTAACTGGGAAAATATAAAAGCTAATTTAACACAACGTTATGGTGAAGAAAAGTGAAGCCATGTTGATTCGTGACTTACAATCATTCCTGGAAAACTTGTCCATGGACAGCTTTTCTATAGTATTTTAAAAGTCAAAGCCCAATTGACAGCTCTGATACAAAAACCAAGATCCAGAAATGAAAACAAACTTTACGATGACATTTGTTTGAATACATTTTAGTGTTCAAAGAACCACTTAAAACCTTAATCAAATCAAAAAGTCCAAAAAATATAGAAGAAGCATGAACTACTTGCCGTAAGAACAAATTTCTATAACCAAAACCAATCAAAACCATTAAAAAAAAATCTATAAATCCAAAAATAAGAAAAAATGAAAACAATTTCAGAACTACCTGGAAAAAAGTAAATACCAAAACAATTAAACGACTCAAGGATTCACTATCATAAAGGATCAAGATAAAGGATCACACACAACAACATATTCCCGGATTATGGACATCTTTATGTGTTGAGTTGGTCTCGGAAGCCCCACCTTACAAATCACAACCAGAAGAACTACTAACTACATCTAAGACAAACAACTGAAACCAACGAATTTCAGTTGTTATGACCTTCGCTTCACTTTGGGGAGGGAGGAGTTACCAACCCAACACCGCACAACCTTTTCTTCCTCTACACCAACGCAGACTCAAAGCGACGAGACTGCGTTTTAGAATAATTTATATATGTACATAGATCTAAGACAAGATACAAGAAATAAATCAGTAGAGAACTAACATTCAAACTGATCAGACGTTCTTCATTTCAAGACGGTTCTGCATATATGTATAACATACATATATGCACATACATACATATTCACATATGTTTACATACATATATCGCCGCAAGGGCAGCAAAGCATATATAATGTACTGTATTACACCAGTAAACAGCTCCCACTGGTAATTCACACACACGCAAGCGCAAGTCGTTGCGTCAGCTGTTCTTGGGCTTCATTTTGTATGGCAATGCAAATGGAAATTAAATGTTTAATAACTTTTTTTCTAGTCGAACGATTTTGATTAAACTTGTTGGGCGTGATCATGTAATCCGTATGTATTTGATATACGGGAGTTACAAATTTGAGGCGAAGGGGCGTGGCACCCAAAATTTAACAAAACGAAATTGCGTAAGGCCATAACACTAAATGCAAAATTTGATGACTCTAGCTAGAAAGATGAATTGATAGAATTTATAGCTGAATTTAGATTTTCGTTTTTAATCGATAACAATAAACGATAACAGTTATCGAATTTCTGAAACAAACTCGATCTTTTCAAAGCTACACAGGAACCATAAAAAATTTCTAGTCTCTTGTAGGTTCTAAGAACGACGGCGTTCATTCATACGGACAGACGGACGGACGGACGGACATGGCTATATCAACTCGGCTTGTCATCCTGATCAAGAATATATATACTTTATGGGGTCTGCCACGCCTCCTTCTGCCGTTACATACATACGCCTTTCAACAAAAACATTATACTCCTGAATTCCCATTTTCAATGGGTTCAGGTATAAAACCACAAACACTACACTTACCTGAGGCTGTGCTGCACCCGATATGCAGCCGCCCAAGGCGGCACTATTCTGACTAACGATCACCGACGCCATCCAGGAGATGTCCAGCGATGATGATGAAGGCATCCAAAGAAATCCAGGATGACATGCGGCGACATGGCAAATAAATACATTAGTAAAAATATATATAATAAGTAAGAAAACTCTAGTCGGGGGTCCCGACTAGGAGATACCCTAAACCCTCTCTACCTGCGTTTTTTAAATACTGTACAATTAGCATTTTGTATAAACGCACAGAAAACTAAATTCAATTCATTTTCAATTGGTTTGCTAATAGCGCCATCTGTGGTTCGATAGAATAGTGCCATCCATGTTTCGATTTATTGGAACAGCTGATAATTAGCAAATCAGTACGCCATCTATTGAAATATTTACACTAAAACTTGCGGGTTTTAGAATTCGCTGATGCACACAACTCAATGTGTATGTGCGTATGTGTGCACATGTATAGGAAAACAATTTGTTTTGCGTTGCTGGTACGTGTTTGGCCGATTGGCCAAATGTTTTGTGTAATAACTTCTGCGCGAATTAATGGATTTGAATGAAATTTTCAGCTTTATGTTCTATCATATTTTATTACATTTTTCCTATTTTTAAAAATGTCAACCCATTCATTTACTGGCTTTGAGTGCAACTAACCTCAATTTAAATATTGGGAAATTTGGAGCCGGTATCCAAAATTTAACAAAAATCAAAATTAGATAAAATAAATATAAAGCTTACAAAAAAATTGGGGACTTTAGCTAAAAAGACGGGAGATATAATTTTATAACTAACATTCGATAATGGTTTTAATCGATAACATTAAAACTAATATTATACATTTTTTTAACAAACTCGATCTTTTCGTGCTATTCACGGACCTCACAAAAAATTTCAAGTCTCTAGCTCTTATAGGCTCTGAGAACGACGCGTTCATACATACGGACAGACAGACGGACGGACAGAAGGACAGGGCTAAATCGACTCGGCTTGTCTCCTGATCAAGAATATATATACTTTATGGGGTCTGCCACGCCTCCTTCTGCCTGTTACATACATACGCCTTTCAACAAAATTATACTCTGATTTCCCATTTTCAATGGGTTCGTATAAAAATCACACAAACAAATACACTTACCTGAATCTGCGCTGCAGCCGCCATATACAAGCCGCCCAAGGCAGTACCAAAACTCACCAAAGCTTCAGTGAAGTCCTCCAGGATGCCCAGCAACTAAAAGGAAAGAAGAAAAAAATAATATAAACATAACTCAACAATATACTTCACCTGAGATAGAACGCTGCCGCCACACGGCGGCCCATGGACTGCGCCGATCTGCTCCAGGGCGCACCTCCAAGGCCCAGTGATGTCCATAGATGTTCGGAGGCTGCAAAGAAAAGAAAGATTAAAATTTTCTTCAACCAAAGCTGAGGATTGCGACAGGTGCATACTTAGCATGTGGATGTCTATGTGGTGTGCGCCTGAAGCTAGCGGCAAGGGGCCCATGCACCATGAGAGCGCTGATTTACACCTGAGTCCTAAAATAGCTGCAAAAAGAGAAAAAATTATTGATGTAAAAAAAGTTTAGTTAAGATTATTTATTGTTGGTAATTAAGTCACTGTTATTGTATCGTCCACAACTCCAGCCCACTACATGGCAGCCTGCCAACTCGAACAACTCGAACAACAGCTGTCACGTCATTATACCGATGAATAGTCGGAACGCTACGCCGAGATGCCAGACCGGCTACAAACAACCCATGTAACAAGGCGCCAACAACAAACAAAGTTACACCATTTAAAGGCCGAGACTAGTTGCTCAAAAACACGAAGATAATAATTCGACTGTGATCATCGTTCGCCCAGCGCCCGATTCAATCTTTGTCGAATCGCAGCGCAGCGCACGGGTGAGGGGTGCGCTGTCCTCGCTACCCCGCCGCAATCCAACCGCTGACAGGCCTCACCAAACATACACACGAGGAAAAAAATCTTGAAAATTAAAATAAAGTGATTTAAAACTTAAAGCTATTAAAATCTTGTTATTTACTAAAAATGGGAAATTGAACAAGTGAAAATTAACAATTGAAGCAAGCAAGTGCATAAAGTGCATAAAGTGTTTTAACCACAAGTGACTGCAAATAAAGTTCGCCGCATAAAAGAAGGCAACGAATTCAACGAATTCAAGAGATGACAGCCAATTACGAACCAGACGACTCCATGGAGATGCTACTCGGGATGAGCGAGCCAGCTGGACAGAGGAGCTGCCGATAATCAGCCGCAGCGGCAGAAATTGAGACACTAGAAAACGGTGAGTGTATCGTGTCTGTACTGTCCCTGACAGATTCAGATGCGCCCAACTCATCGTTCTTTAACGAAACGGCCGATGAAGCCAGCATGGCATTGTTGGAGGAGATATTCTCTTGGATAGGCTAATTGGGGGCCCAAGAAGGCGCCAGAAAAACGGACTGAAAAACGGCGCCAAAAGTGGCGTCAGCTGCTGCCGTCGGCAAAGAAAGTCAAACGAAAGCCTAAAACAACACCATTAGCAAGCTAGTGCGAGCGAGAAGTCACACACATTCGCACGCCAACAAAGAAGTGCAAGGCGAGAGAACGAAACTCGAAAGTTTCAGCACCTACAGTCACTAACACTAACACCAAACCAACATGCTCGCTCAGCTAGATTTAAGAGAGCGCGACTGCCAAGCACAGACACAAATACACACAAACTACAAACATTAACACGAAGTATTACCTGCAACGAATGAAGCCGAAGGCCCGCGCACAGCCACTGAAAGAGAAGGCAGAACTAAACAACACATACACACACACACACACACACATAATTGACTGACTTGACTGATGCTGCAAAAGCTCACACAAATACAAACGTAAACTTACAAGCAAATACAAATATGTGCGCAAGCGCAAGCGCAAGATCAAATCCAAATACCCGCGCAAGCTACAAGCAGCTAGCCCAATACACACTAGAGCAGCAACAAATAATACAAATCTAAACACAAATGTCTCACTTTACAACATTACCAGTGGAAATGAGAGCCACTACATAGACATTGAGACCATAACAGACGAACATCTGACAATCAATGCCCAATAACAACAACAACAGCAGTATAAAAGGCCGCCAAAAACTAGACACAGCCTGGATTCGCATGGCGCAGATCCATTCGTCGCAAGCTGGACGCAGCAGCAATAACAGATGCAAAGTCCATGGCTATAATGTCGCCACAAGCTAAAATAGCAACAACAATATCTGAGTCCAGAGATGACTTTCCAGTGTGCACCATTGCTGCTACACGAACTAGCTCAACTAATGGAGCCTCAACTCCACACCCACCAACAGCGCAGCCAGAGGGGGTATAGTGTGCACAAGCACATCCACCACTCACCCCAGTGAATGGCTTAAGGCGCGCATAAGTGAACTTGGCTATGAGGCAAAATATGTACGAAATATAAAGCGTTTCACTGGCAAGCCAGTAAACGTTTTTGAGGTTGAGCTAACTTCCAAACTGGATGGCAGCCACATGCAAATACTGCAATTAACTGAGCTAAGCGGACAGGCAGTGAGGGTCAGAGGCAGCAAGCCAATCGACCCTCCCAATGTCATCGCTGCCAGGCATTTGGCTACAAAAAATTACTGTAGGCGCCAATTTAAATGCATGAAATGTGCAGATGACCATGCTACGACAGCTTGCACTAAACCTAGGCAGGCAGCCCCGAAATGCGCTAATTGCTGTGGCGAGCATATTAGCAGCTATAAGGGCTGTCCTGCCTACAAGAGGCTAGGTCCAGGCTACAGTCGTATAAGGCTGCCAAAGAGCTGAAACAGATGAGGCAGAAAGCAGCGGCAGGCGTCAATAAATAACAAAAATAAACATAAACAAGCAATCACAAAGGACTTTATCGAAAACAATCAACAAAAAGTACATCAATTAGGACATCTAAAGAATGTGGCAAATTCTTACAACAACAATAATAATAAAACTAAAACTAATATTAGAAATCGTCACTTCCAGCACGGCTAAGCATCAGCCAATGTTTAGTCGTAGGTGTGACGATATCAGCCACATAACGCCAGTTAGGGCATCTACTGGCCAAGCTAATGGCCGTCATCACCATCATCAACAGCAGCAAAAAACAACAGCGGCACCAGACCCCTATACGTGGTACAGTTACTGCTGCAAACAGACTAAAGGCGAAGACTAAAGCCATACAAGATGGCTCTCTTTGGCGGACCCGCAACGCTGGCAAGGAAAGGCACAAATCCCAGCGCAAGCGAGCCTCGACCGAAGAGCATCGCCCATCGGCAGCATCAATATGCGCGAGGAAATCGCGCAGCATTAGCTATTTCTCAGCAGCAAATACGTGATGCACTGGCAAGGAATAGGCTGGAGCAGTCGCCCGATCCTCCAGTGGCACCAGTAGCAGCAACGCCGAATAGGAGACGCAATCCTGCTGAGGCACATTGGCCATCTACAGCAGCAGTTGCGTGCTGCCAATGATGATGGCCAACATCAGGCTCCGGATTCCCAAGATGACCAGATGCTGAAGGCTCTCGAGCTGAACGTCACCATGTTCAGCCGTATGGAGGCGAAAATGGAAAATCTGCAGCAGTAGTGGAGCCGGATAAATGGCCACCTGCAAATACATAACAATCCATAAACTACATGTTAGCAAATAATAAATTGAATTGCATACCTTGAGGCTGCACTGTTTAAATTCGACACTAACCTGAGCAATGGGCACAGACGCTGCCCAGAGATGTCCAATGATGCGCCTGATGTACAATAAAGTTCATAATGATAGCCAATAAAATAGAAAATAAATAAATATGAATTAATATATGTACACAAATAAATACAAACAAAATACTTACCCGAGGCTGCGCTGAGCTGCTAAAAGCGCCCAAGGCGGCACAAATCCTGACCAATGACCACCGACGCCATCCAGGAAATGTCCAGCAATGATGATGAGGGCATCCAAAGAAATCCAGGATGACATGCTGCGACATGGAAAACAATTATATATTAGTAACAAGTAAGAGAGCTCTAGTCGGAGGTGCCCGACTAGAAAATACCCTGAACCAAAAGAAGATAAATATTGTTTTTATTTTCATATATAAATATAAAAATTCTTGAGCTTAAACTATTATATAAGCTAAATATATATATATGTATATCTATATTTATAAATATATATAAATAAATATTTTTACTCTAAAAATATTAACTAATTTTTCATGCACGTATATATAAATATATATATATATATATATATATATATATATATATATATATATATATATATATATATTACTCGATTGCCACGAAATTAAATGTTTATTAGATTGGTGCGAACTATACTCAATCTTTTCAATGATTTTTGTAATTTAGGCGACGATCACGTAAAATTTTATTTATTTCACACACACACAACGGCAGAACATAACTGACTAATCGAAATATTTATTGTACAGACTATTTTAACTGAAAACAATTGTTAAACAGTGCAATGTAATCGAAATTTTTGAAAGAATTTCACTTGGAACCGAACAGCAAAGTTTAATATTTATTAATTAGCAAATATTTATTAATTGTATAGATAATTGTAAGTCGACCGTCAAAATCGAGAGCTCGCAATTATCTGTGTTGGTAATTGCAGAGTTACAGAGTAAATCTACATGCCGCCACAATTATCGAAAAGCAAAAAGTTAATTTTCAGTGTTGTACACTCCAAATCTGTTCAACATACATTTTCTATGTTAATGAACCAGCAGAAATAAAAGAGAATAAGACTCATAACAAATTGTATACTTTGATTGTCACCGTACATAATAAAAATATAAGCTTATTTATTACCAAACCTTAATAACAAAAATACTTTTTTTTAATTTTTTAAAAAGCCGCCTGTTGAATGCATTCAGTGCTTAAAAAGTCCATTTAAATAGAGGTGGGACTTTGAAACTTTATTTACTTATAAATAAATTAGAGTATGTACATCATAAGAAATATGTGTGTATGTGTAAGTCATAGTCAAGGCCATACATATGTATGTTTGTACATATATGCATGTACAGTAGAAAACAATATATAAATATGCTTATCGAATTTTGTAATGTCTACTAAAACAAGTAAGAACGTTGCTGTCGGACGCAACCGACAGCGAAATACTATTTCACGACCCAGCAGCACACAGGGCATCTATCACATTATATTTTTAAAATTTAACCTTAAATCCCCACTTTCGCCGTTCAAATTAGCTGCAGACTAAAACTTTTCATTGGAGGTGCAGACAGTTTCAATTAGGATCGAACCACCTTAGCAAACACACGCACCTAAATCGAGAGAGATGGCATCTCTCAAAATGAGAGAGGTGGCAACTCCGAACATGTGATTTAAGTAGCGAGCGTAGAGGTGTGGGCTCGAACCCGGTGCGGTCATGTTGATATTTTTGTTATATTTTCCTTAATTAGTTATTTTGTATTAATAAAATATTCTTTTCAATCATATATATATAATTTAACAAATCAAAGACAAGGTCAAAGGTCACAAAGTCATTATTTGGCGCGTTATTGGCTCAGAAGTTGCAGATGATTCAGTTTTGATTTGCCACGCCCCCAGTGGCCGTAGACAAATAATTTTGGCATGTGCATAGAGTGGGCGTTCAGGAATATAACTGTAAAGTTTGGATGCTTACATTCGAAAAATGCGAAAATTACAGGGTATTTTTCATGTCACGCCCTTTTGGGGCGTAACAATAATTTTGGGAATCGATAGAGGAGGCCCAGTAACTTAACATTCAATTTTGAAGCTTCTAGCACTAAAACTGTGGAGATATAAGCTGATATTAGTTCACGCCCCTAAAGGCGTAGATATATCCGCCATAGCTTTTCGATTGTGGGATGTTAACCTGAGTATATATACCAACTCTCAAGTCTCTAGCATCAATAGTGCTCAAAATATAAAGAAACTAGTAAAATCACTATATCTTCAGATTCGATTTGCCACGCCCCTAGTAGGCGTGGCCGTAAATTTTGGGCGATCCTTATAGAATCGTAACAGTAACCCACGTGCCAAATTTGGGCGTTCTAGCTTTAAAACTGTAGAAGATACAGTTTGACCGATTTGCCACGCCCCAATGGGCGTAGATATATCCGCCATAGCTTTTTGATTTTGGGATGTCGACATGAGTGTTCAGTTAAAATCTCAACTCTCTAGCTCTTCTAGAAGTAGTGTTTCTCAGATACAGGAAAATGTATTTTCCGATTTGCCACGCCCCTAGTGGGCGTATCGGGAAAATCTTGACACTTTATCAGACGAGGTATACACGAGTATATATTTCAAATTTCAAGTCTCTAGCTTCAATAGCGTGGAAATGGTTTGCGTTCATACGGACAGACGGACAGACGGACGGACAGCATGACGGACATTGCACAAACCCAATATACTAGTTCACTACGTGAAATAGTATAAAAATATACAAATTATTTTCTTTTAACATTAACATTAACTTACAAATAAACTTGAATTGTCAAAATAAGTTAACAGAGGGCACAATGCGCTTTTATAGTTGAGTTGGGAGAATTCTATCTATGTTACGACTTTATTAGAAATAGTAATAAGTAGAAAATAAACAAAAAAATAATACATTTTTAAAAAGAAACACAGAATCTTTGGCAAAGCTTGAACCAGCCAAGGCTCGAACTCAGAAACATGGTCGCACTTTCTCCATACTGTCGTCTCATCGTACACAGCCACCAATAGACATTAATATTTTGTTGGAAATGCAATAGTAATATAACTCAAACAGAATTGGTTGAATAGAATTTGTAAAGAATACATAAATGAAAATTATACATACATACATATGTATGTATTTACGCAACGCCGTCTATTGCATGTGCGATTCTTAGATTATTCTCATATGCATACACATACATACATATGAATATGTGTGTGTGACCACATATATAGAAAAACTGCTTAGGCAGTGGCTGCCACATGGTTTTGTTGATTAGTCAAACGTTTTGTTTAATAACTTCTGTGTGGCTTAATGGATTTTATTGAAATTTTCAGCATATGATCAACATATTTTATTGAATTTTTAAATTAAAAAATAAATACAAATTAATTCTGGTATTGGCTTTATTTGCAACTACCTTCAATTTAAATATTTGGAGAAATTCGGGATCGGTATCCAAAATTTAATAAAAATCAAAATTACATAAAATAGATATAAAACTAATAAAAAAATTTGAGGACTCTAACTTTAAAGACGTGGGAGATATAATTTAATAACTAACTTTTGATAATGTTTTAATCGATAACATTAAAACGATGATAGTTATCGAATATTTGAAACAAACTCGATCGAATCGTGATATACACGAACTTCCAAAAAATTTGAAATCTCTGACTCTTTTATCTTCTGAGATCGACGTGTTCAAACATACGGACAGACGGACAGACAAGAGACAGACGGATAGGGCTAAATCGACTCGGCTTGTCTCCTGATCAAGAATATATATACTTTATGGGGTCTGCCACGCCTCCTTCTGTCTGTTACATACATTTTCAAAACCATTATACCCTGAATTCCCATTTTCAATGGGTTCAATTATAAAAATCACACAACAGCTGCTTAAGGCGGCACCACAACTGACCAATGACCACGACGCCATCCAGGAAATGTCCAGCGATGATGATGAAGGCATCCAAAATAGCCCAGGATGACATGCGGCGACATGGAAAACAAATTCTAATTATAAAATATATATAACAATAAGAAAACTCTAGTCGAGGCCGCTCGACTAGGGTATCCCCTGAACCCTGCATTCTTCGTTTCTTTTATATACACATGCACTTGTACGTTCATTACAAGCAAAACATACACACACACATACACAGGCGCAAGCACACACAAGCGCAAGTCGGTGCGTCAGCTGTTGTTTGGCTGCTATTTGCATGAATGCTATGGGAAATTAAATTTTTAAATAACTTTTTCTAGCGCAACGATTTTGATCAAACTTGTTGGGCGTCATCATGTCATCCATATGTTTTATGTCCCAAAAGCACAAGTCTCTAGTATTTGAAATATGGGACTTACAAATTTGAGGCGAAGGGCGTGGCATCCAAAATTTAACAAACCGAAATTGTATAAGGCTCACATAACACTAAGTGCAAAATTTGGAGACTCTAGCTATAAAGATGAATTATATAGATTTATATAACAGAGCATCGATTTCGTTTTAATCGATAACATTAAAATTAAGACAGTTATCGATTTTTTAACAAACTCGACCTTTTGTGCTATACAGGAACCTACATAAAAATTTCAAGTCTCTAGCTCTTATAGGTTCTGAGAACGACGCGTTCATACATACGGACAGACAGACGGACAGACGGACAGACGGACACGGCTATATCAACTCGGCTTGTCATCCTGATCAAGAATATATACACTTTATGGGGTCTGCCACGCCTCCTTCTGCCTGTTACATACATTTCAACATAAACATTATACTGATTTCCCATTTTCAATGGGTTCAGGGTATAAAAACTACACAAACACAACACTTACCTGAGGCTGCGCTACGCTCAAAGCAACTCCCAGGCGGCACAAATCCTGACCAATGATCACCGACGCCATCCAGGAGATGTCCAGCAATGATGATAAAGGCATCCAAAATAGTCCAAGATGACATGCGGCAACATGGCAAACAAATATATTTTAGTAAAAATATATAAAAATCACACAAACAACATACTTACCTGAGGCTACGCTGCAGCTGCCAAACAGCTGCCCAAGGCATACCATGACTTACCAGAGAGCGTCGGCGTCGTCCAAGAGATGTCTAACGATGATGATGAAGACGTCCAACGATGACCACGAAGACCGGCGATTCCAATGAAATTCATATACATTAGGATATGAACACACATTAATAATACATACACTTACCTTTACACAGCTACTCCTGGCGGTGCCGCAAGATGTCCATCGACGCCCTCCAGATGCTCCAGTGAAGTCCTCCAGATGCCCAGCAACTAAAAAGAAAGACGAAAAAAATAATATAAGCATAACCTGACAATATACTTACCGAGTATAGATCGCTGCCGCCACACGGCGGCCCATGAATGCGCCGATCTGCTCCAGAGGGCGCACCTCCAAAGCCCAGTGATGTCCATAGATGTTCGGAGGCTGCAAAGAAAAGAAGATTAAAATTTTCTTCAACCAAAGCTGAGGATTGCGACAGGTGCATATTTACGCATGTGTATGTCTATGTGTGTACGCCTGAAGCTAGCTGGCAAGGCGGCCCATGCACCATGAGAGCCGCCGATTCCCCACACCTAGTCCTAAAATAGCTGCAAAAAAGAGAGAAAAATTATTGTATATATTAATGTAAGAAAAATTTAGTTAAGTTTATTTATTGTTAGTAATTAAGTCACTATTATTGTTACCGTCCACACCTCCAGACACCCCCCCACCACATGACGGCTGCCAACTCGAACAACAGCTGTCACGCCATTATACCGATGAATAGTCGAGATGCCCGAGATGCCCGAGATGCCCGACCGGCACAAAACACCCATGTAACGAAGGCGCCAACAAAAACAAAGTTACACCATTTAAAGGCAGAGACCAGTTGCTCAAAACACAAGAGTAATCATTCGGACCTGTGATCATCGTTCGCCCAGCGCCCGATTCAATCCTTTGTCGACTCGCAAGCGCAGCGCTCGAAGTGGAGGTGGAGTGCGCTGTCCCTCGCTATACCCACCGCCGCAATCCAACCGTGAGCGCCACCGACAGGCCTCACCAAACATACACACGAGAGAAAAAAATCTTGAAAATTAAAATAAAGTGATTTAAAACTTAAAGCTATTAAAAATCTTGTTATTTACTAAAAATGGGAAATTAAACAAGTGAAAATCAAATCAATTATCAATTGAAGCAAGCAAGTGCATAAAGTGCATAAAGTGTTTCTTTTTTTTAACTAAAGTGACTGCAAATAAAGTTCGCCGCATAAAGAAGGCAACGAATTCAACGAATTCAAGAGATGACAGCCAATTACGAACCAGACGACTCCATGGAGATGCTACTCGGGATGAGCGAGCCAGCTGGACAGAGGAGCCGCCGACAATCAGCCGCAGCAGCGGCAGGAAATTGAGACACTAGAAAACGGTGAGTGTATCGTGTCTGTACTGTCCCTGACAGATTCAGATGCGCCCAACTCATCGTTCTTTAACGAAACGGCCGATGAAGCCAGCATGGCATTGTTGGAGGAGATATTCTCCTTGGATAGGCTAATTGGGGGCCCAAGAAGGCGCCAGAAAAACGGAGCCAGAAAAACGGCGGCAAAAGTGGCGTCGTGTGCCGCCGCCAAAGAAAGTCCAAAGAAAGCCTAAAAACACCACCTTACAAGCAGTGCGAGCGAGAAGTCCACTGCTTACCACATTCACACGCCAACAAAGCAGTGCAGGGCGAGAGAACGAAACTCGAAAGTTTCACACCCAGTCACTAACACCGACACCAACATGCTCGCTCAGCTAGATTTAAGAGAGCGCGCCGCAAGCACAGACACAAATACACACAAACACAAACATTAACACGAACAATACTTACCTGCAACGAATGAAGCCGAAGGCCCCGCGCACAGCCACTGAAAGAGAAGGCAGAACTAAACAACACATACACTCACACACACACACATAAATTCGACTGACTTGACTGATGCTGCAATAGCTCACACAAATACAACTTGTGTTACAAGCAAATACAAATATGTGCGCAACCGCAATTTGCAAATACCCGCGCAAGCACAAGCGCAAGCACAAGCACTAGCACAAGCCCAATACACTAGAGCAGCAACAAATAATAAAAATCTGAACACAAATGTCTCACTTCACAACATTACCAGTGGAAGTAAGAGCCACTACATAGACATTGAGACCATAACAGACGAACATCTGACAATCAATGCCCAACAACAACAACAACAGCAGTATAAAGGCCGCCAAAAACTAGACACAGCCTGATTCGCATGGCACAGATCACATTCGTCGCAAGCTGGACGCAGCAGCAATAACAGATGCAAAGTCCATGGCTATAATGTCGCCACAAGCTAAATCAGCAACAACAATATCTGGAGTCCAGAGATGAGTCTCAGTGTGCCACCATTGCTGCCACACGAACTAGCTCAACCAATGGCAGCCTCAGCCAATATAGTTTCATGGCAATCGCCATTGAAACGCAGATGTGGCGAGATGGATCAGTCCTAAGAGGGTGAATTTTTTGATACGGACTACCCATTCAGAACGCCAAAATTTAAAAACGAATACGCTAGGAGGCTGCAGATGAGGGTTAGGCAGCGTCAACAACAGCAGCAGCAGCATCTACAACAACAACATCAACAACAGCAGCAGCAACAACAGCAGCCAGAGCAAGAGCAGCAACAGAAGCCAGAGCAACAGCAACAACAACAACAACAACAACAACAACAACAACAACAACAACAGCTGCCAGAACAACAACTGCAAATACGTAGATTTAGTTATATATATATATATATATATATGTCGGGACGTCGTTATGCTTCTCCATGGCTTTAACTAATAGCGCAGCGAGTTTCGATGCGCAGGCTTCTGATCAAAATTGAACTGACTACCTTTTCGTTTCTCTGCCCCGCACCGAACCACACTCGACGACAGCGTTGTAGCGCTGTCGTCGCGCTATCGGAACTTCTTAAAGCGACAAAATGCAAAGGACCAATCAGAGCGCAATTAGCGGCTGATGCAATATTTCTTAGTATGGTGAAATTAGAATTCTGGTAATAACCAGAATTCTCATACCAACAATACACACACAGCGCGTACGTGCAATACGCAGGAACAATCACATACAGTATGCGGCAACATAGTTTGCTTCGACACGGCCATCCTGACCTTGACACGTCCTCGTGTAATATACCAAACATTAACTTCAAAAATGTCTTTGTAATAGATTTTAAACTTAATTCATCGTCTCTTTTAGACGGATGTCCAACCAATAATCATCGTTTCTCTTAAACGGATAACCATTAACAATCGTCTCTCTTAGACGGATAACCATCTGATAAAATATTCAGTTCAACATTTCTTCGTACAAACTTTTACATTTATTCTTAATTAAAACATTTGAAAACATATTTCTTTCAATTCATTCAATAACTTCACCTATGCAGGTTACAAAAATAAAACATGATGCTTGTTTTCAGTACATAATATTTTGCCAAATTGTCGATTTTACATTTTCTTTAACTAAAATTCCAAATTTAATTCAAAAAGAAACAATCATCGTCTCACTTGGACGGATAACCTTCGTCTCACTTGGACGGCTCACCATCGTCTCACTTGGACGGATAAAACATTGCCGCACATTACGGATAACACATCGTCTCTCAAAGACAGATAACCATCGTCTTTTAATGACGGATAACCATCGTCTCTCAAAGACAGATAACCATCGTCCCTCCTGGACGGATAACTCATCGACTCTCAAAGACGGATAACCGTCGTCTCTCAAATACGGATAACTCATCGTCTCTCAAAGACGGATAACCGTCGTCTCTCAAAGACGGATAACTCATCGTCTCTCAAATACGGATAACTCATCGTCTCTCAAGACGGATAACCATCGCTCTCAAAGACGGATAACTCATCGTCTCTCAAAGACGGATAATGTCATCAAATATCAGTTTGGCAGGATATCAACACTTTGTTACTTAGTAGCTCGTAATCTTCTGCGCAAACCCGACCATTTGGCTCTCACTTTTATCAGTACACAGTTCTCGGGCTCTTGCCGCCATTCTGCGACGCTATGCACCTCATGTGCCTTGACACTCATGAGCATACTTATATGTCCCCTTACTCGTTAATGAATTCAAAGATATCGGTCACAACAATTCAATTACCACGAATGGCCCTTTGAATTTTGGATCTAGTTTCGTCTGGTGTCGTTGCCTTGTTCTTGTCTACTCGAAATTTTTAGTATATGCCGCTTTTATCAAAACGTTGCTTATCATAAGCGTGTTTAGATCAGCCTCCATTTCTATTTCCACAGGTGGAATTAAGCCTATCGATCGAGCCTCTTTTCCTTTAGCATTTCCAAGGGCTCACTTTAGTTGCACGACTAACTGTGCAATTTAATGCAAGCTGAACCTCGGCAAGTGCATCTTTTCAGGATCTTTGGCTCGATTCGACAGCAGCTAACAGATTTCTGAGTGTACTCATGACACGCTCAACTTGACCATTCAGAAAATCGAAAACTTGAAAAACATCTTCCCTTATCATTGTCAACTAATTCGGTATTAACATTTTCATGCTAATTGCTTGTTCAGTTACGGAACAACTATTTACAGACTTAGAATTCACAATGTCGAATGTGTTTGTTGTCACAATAACATTCTGGCCCTGTCAAATAAAATTTCTCTTACATTTTCGTTTATAGTGACATTGGTCTACTGTCTGCAGCGTACTATACAGAGCGGCATTACGTAAACCTTTTAACATGATTACGTTTCTCTCTGAGTTTCTCTCTTACCACTTCGTTCTGTTACTAAAGAGCATTCAACACCAGAATCAAAGTAAATTGGATAGATCTCACCTCGTTGAGTCATCTACCCTGTTGGCTTAGCCACAACGCATTGGTTCTCTCCTTTATTTTATTGAGACGTCACTTCCAGAGCATCGGCTCTCAATGCCCATGTTGGCCGCATTTGAAGATGGTAAAACGGCCCTTCTCTCGTTGGGATTTTACTTTGCCCTCTTGTAGCGCTTTGCTTCAGCTTTCTGCTACTTTGTGTCCGGCTTTTTCACAGAAATGGTGCAGCATAGATGACATTTTCCTTCTTTTAATGTCAACTCCGATTGCAGATCACTTCTGTTTCACCTTTGAAGTGAAGACAATTCGTTGCAAACGGCGGTCCATATTTGCCATATGCGCCAAAACGACTAAACGCCGATACCTCATTGTTGTTGTTTTCCAGGCCGATGATACCAAACTGCAATCATATACTCCCAAGCATTCTAAATTAGTCGGGCGGCTACATAGCAAATTTAAAAACATCGCTGCTGGCGTCTCGTCGCTTCCGTATCATTGAAGAAACAATTCTTTATACTTGCTCCATTGCTACTTTCTAGCGGCCGTTCAGTCAAAAATAATGTCGCACACTACAGCAACGTGACTTTTCGATTTTGTTGTTGTTCCGATGTTGAAATTTGCATGGTCTTTACAAGCTCAACTTTTTTTTTTTTTGCATTAGCAAAATTATGCACCACTTATCTTCAGTAAATGTGGTTATGTAATAACGTTAATTCTATCCATAGTGATTTACTAAGCGGGGCGAATTTCGTAGCTTATGCTTGATTCCACGAGTCTTTTAATTCTACTCTTACACGCAATTACTTCTTCTTAGCATAGACACGAACCACACTTGGCGACAGCGACACAACTAGCGGCTGATGCAACATTGCCATTATGATGAAATTCTGGTGAAATACCCAGAAACGCACAGGCACACACACAGTGAGCAGTAACACTCACACAATGTACACACAGTAAGATCCGACAATATAATGTTGGCGATTGCACACCATTTTCGATCATCTGCACATGCCACGTCAGCGGTAAACTTTGGCAAAACGACATCACAGTTTTAATGGCCAAATGTCCACGATTGCTTTCAATTTTGTTTTGGAATTCGATAATTGCACGCCACTGCTCGGTCGAAAATATAGTAGGTAGTGCCGATCCCACTTCTGATGTCGGGACGTCGTTATTCTTCTCCATGGCTTTAACTAATAGCGCAGCGAGTTTCGATGCGCAGGCTTACGATCCAAAATTGAACTGACTACCTTTTCGTTTCTCT
The DNA here is from genome assembly GCA_961210405.1 of Drosophila mercatorum. Classification (NCBI taxonomy): domain Eukaryota; kingdom Metazoa; phylum Arthropoda; class Insecta; order Diptera; family Drosophilidae; genus Drosophila; species Drosophila mercatorum. Next base: position 50,079 of record CAUIUS010000035.1, on the reverse strand, counting down.
GCCCCGCACCGAACCACACTCGACGACAGCGTTGTAGCGCTGTCGTCGCGCTATAACGGAACTTCTTAAAGCGACAAAATGCAAAGGACCAATCAGAGCGCAATTAGCGGCTGATGCAATATTTCTTAGTATGGTGAAATTAGGAATTCTGGTAATAACCAGAATTCTCATACACAGCAATACACACACAGCGCGTACGTGCAATCGCAGGAACAATCACATACAGTATGCGGCAACATAGTTTGCTTCGACATATATATATATATATATATATATATATATATATATATTTTTTTTTTTTTTTGTATATATTAATTTTTATTATTTTTATTTATTTTCGATGTCATCGTCGATCATCCTGGACATCGCTGGACATCTTCTGGACTAAGTCGGTGGCATAGGTCAGATGCTGCTCCACCTTGGGCAGCTGTGTGGCGGCTGCAGCGCAGCCTCAGGCAAGTAGATTTAGTTTGTTATATATATTTTATATATATTAATTTTAATTTATTTGTCATGTTGTCGCCGATCTTTCTGAACATCGTATATTCATCGCTGGACTTTTCTTGAGCAGCTGAGTGGCGGCTGCAGTGCAGCCTCAGGTAAGTGGTAAGTTTGTGTTAGCCGTTTGTTTACATTATTTGAATTTTAATTTCTTTCAGCATATTGCAGGTGGCCGGAATACCAGGCCACTCTACTGCCCGAGCGATCAGGCTGTTGCTGGCGAATCAATGGCGCCAGCTGCAAAAAGTATAAACAGCTGGTCCATTTTCGCCTCCTACGGCTGAACATTACTATGTTCAGCTCGAGCCTTCAGCATCTGATCGCTCGGTGCTGATTCGTCTTCGTGAATCTGGTGTCGGCCTCCATTGTTGGCAGTCCTCAGCTGCTGGTGGAACTCAGCCAAATGCCCTCGGCAGGATTTCGGCTGCTTATTGGCGTCGCTGTTACTGATGCCAATTGTGGATCCGGCGCTTGTTGACGCCTATCCTTTCCAGTGCATCGCGAATTTGCTGCTGGCAGATTGCTCGATGCTGCGCCATTCTTCATGGATGTTGCTGTTCGTGGCCGATGCTCTCCTCGCTTGCGCTGGTGCTTACGCTCCTTTCCAGCATTTCGAGTTCGGTCGAAGAGGGCCATTTTATATGGCCTATAAGACGTTTTCGTCCTATTAACAGCAGCAGCTGCCGCACGACGGGGACTCGATCCTCGCCGAGGAAGGCTGTTGTTGTTGCCGCTGCTGTGTTTGCTGCTGTTGATGGCGGCCATTGTCTTGACCAGATGGTGCCTTTACTGTCGTTTTGGTTGCTCTCGCCACGCACTATACGGCTATATGTTAGCTCATGCTTAGCCGGGCTGCAGTGTAATTTATTATTAGTTGTACTATTATTTTTATACCTGAACCCATTGAAAATGGGAAATCAGGGTATAATGTTTTTGTTGAAATGTATGTAACAGGGAGAAGGAGGCGTGGCAGACCCATAAAGTATATATATTCTTGATCAGGGAGACAAGCCGAGTCGATTTAGCCCTGTCCGTCTGTCCGTCCGTCTGTCCGTATGTATGAACGCGTCGTTCTCAGAACTAATAAGAGCTAGAGCCTTGAAATTTTTTATGTAGGTCCGTGAATAGCACGAAAAAGATCGAGTTTGTTAAAAAAGTCGATTACTATTTTAATTTTAATGTTATCGATTAAAAACATTATCGAATGTTCGTAATAAAATTATATCTCCCACGTCTTTATAGCTAGAGCCCCAAATTTGTATGTAAGGTTAATATTAATTTTATCTAATTTTGATTTTTGTTTAATTTTGGATACCGACTCCAACTTTCCCCAAATATTTAAATTGAGGTTAGTTGCACTTAAAGCCAGCAAATGAATGGGTTTACATTTTTAAAAATTGGAAAAAATATAATAAAATATGATGAACATAAGCTGAAAATTTCATTCAAATCCATTAAATCCATTTTAGATGTAATGTTTCCAATAGATGGCGCTATGATTTGCTAATTATCAGATGTTCAATAAATCGAAACAAGGATGGCACCATTCTATCGAACCATAGACGCCGCTATTAGCTAAACAATTGAAAATGAATTGAATATAGTTTTCTGTGATTAGACAAAATGCTAATTATGCAGTATTTTAAAAAACGCAGATAGCGCGGGGTTTAGGGTACCTCCTAGTCAGGACCCCCGACTAGAGTTTTCTTACTTGTTAATTGTTTGTTTCTGTTGTTTTTATTTTGTATATGCGCCTGTCGCTGCTTCCGTCTCAGCTGCTTTAGCTCCTTAGCAGCTTTAAAGTTGCAGCTTGGACCGGCTTCTTTGTAGACAGGACATCCCTTATAGCTACTAATATGCTCGCCACCGCAATTAGCGCATTTAGGGACTACCTGTCTAGATTTAGTGCAGGCGGTCGAAGCGTGCTCTTCTGCACACTTCATACATCTAAATTGCCGCCTACAATAGTTATTCGTGTGCCCAAATACGTGACAGCGATGGCATCGATCGGCTTAGCCATCCTCTCGACCCTCACTGCCTGCCCGCTTAGCTCTGTGAGCTCCAGGATGCGGGTATGGCTGCCATCCATTTTGGGCTGCAACTCACCTCGAACACGTTCACAGGCTTGCCGTGAAACGTTTCTTTACGTTTTAACGTAACGTATCTCATTCCGAGATCTATTAGCCGCGCCTTAAGCCATTCACAGGGGTAGAGTGGTGAATGTGCTTAATGACACCCTATACCCCTCTGGCTGCGCTGTTGGTGTGTATGCAAGTGGGTGCCATCTTTATTTAAAGTCTCCATGATGGCCTCGTATGTTTGCATATTATCGCATTCTATACGCAGACCATCGTTAGACATTGTTCTTGTGATGAATTTCCCAACTGCTGGATTGCTTTGCAGCTTATCCAGCAGTGGTACTATTTGCGGCACGGGTGGCAGAAAAACAAAGGCACTTTGGTTTTAACTTTAATGGCTTTATTGTTATCTTTTTGCGGCTGCTGTTGCTGCTCTTCAGCTGGCATGGCTGGCAATCCATTTGCTGCTCAATTTCTTGCTGTTGTTGTTGCTCTGGCTGCTTGTTGTTGTTGCTGCTGCTGCTCTGGCTGCTGTTGTTGTTGCTGCTGCTGCGTAGCTGTAGCTGCTGTTTGCCGCCTCTGCTTGACTCTCATCTGCAGCCTCTTGGCGTAAAGCTTTGAATTGTGGCGTTTGGAATGGCGAGTCCGGGTCAGAAAGATCTTCTTACTCGGACTCGTCCATTTCGCCACATCTACCTTCAATGGCGATTGCCATGAAGCTGAATTTGCTGAAGCTGCCATTGATTGTGGCAGTTCATGGGAGCAATGGTGGCACCTTAAAGCCACCTTTGTACTTCAGATGTATTTAAATTTAGTTAGAATTTAAATTAATGCTACTCGTTGCCATAATTGGCATTGCGCTTGCGCTTACGCTCGTATTGTAGTTGCTTTTGTGTTTGTATCTGTATTAGTGATCATTGTGAGCGCGTTCGTCATTACGTTTTCTTTGGTATTTGTATTGGCGCTCTTAATTGCGTTCGTCAGTGTATCGGCAGTCTTTACGTTTGTATTTGTATTTGTCTTTGCGTTTGCAGCGTCAGTCAAGAGAGTGTTTCTGTATGTATATGTGGGTTTAGTGCTGCTGCCTTATCTCTCTTATTTAGTCTTTGATCATTTGTAGTGGCTGTGTATGTGTGTACGCGCTCTTCGGCTCCATGCGATGCATGTAAGTATTTGTGTCGGCTTTTATTTGTGTTTGTTGTTGAGGCTGGGCAAGTGCGCTCTCTGGCTGCACTGCATGTCGTGTGGCCTCTCTTAATGCTAGCTGAGGCTGGGCTAGTGTGTTAGTGTGATTGATACTTCCTGTGTGTTGGTGAGAGACTTTCATCACTTTCTCCTCCTTTTTGTGGCGCCTGACGCTACTTTTGGCGCCTTTTCTGGCGCTTTTACGGCGCCTTCTGGGGACCCTTAAGTAGCCTCTCTAAGGATACCATCTCCTCCACAAGGCAAGGCTTTGCCGTTGTGTCGAAGAACGGGGATCGATTCCTCTGGATGGATACACTCACCGCTCTCCAATGTCTCAGCTCAGCCGCGGCTGCCCTGCGGCTGATGTCGGCGCTCCTCTGGCCAGTGGGCTCGCTCATCCCAAGTAGCAGTTCCATGGAGTCGTCAGAATTATAGTTGGCTGCCATCATATAGTTGTTGTCTGCTTTTTATGCGTCACAAAAAATCCAGTCACCAGTATATGTTCGCCGTATATATATAAAATATATATATTTATTCACTTTTTGTTTAAAAAAAAATTTTTTTATTTATTGCTTACTTTGAATTTTTATTTTATATTTTATATGTTTCCATTTAGAATTAATAAAATTTTATTTGCTTTTTATTCACTTTAATTTTTATTTCAATAGAGTCTGTCTCGGTGTACAATGCAGTGTTCGCGATTGAAATGTGTTGGAGGAGCGGCGCAGCGCAAGCACCACCTCCGGCCTCGAGCGCTGGGCTATAGATTATGTTAAATCCGACCGATTACTTCTAGGGTTTGAGCAACTTCTCTCGGTTTTGTTGTCGCGTAACGTATTGTGTTGTTGGCGCCTTCGTTACTTGTGCCGGTCTGGCATCTCAGGCTTGGTGGTCGATATTTTATCGATAAGCCATCTCAGGACTCCAGATATTGTTGTTGCTAATTTAGCTTGTGGCGACATTATAGCCATCGACTTCGAATCTGTTATTGCTGCTGCTGCGTCCAGCTTGCGACGAATGTGATCTGCGCCATGCGAATCCAGGCAGTGTCTAGTTTTTGACTGTTGCTTTTAGACTGTTGCTGTTGTTGTTGTTGTTGGACATTGATTGTCAGTTGTTCGTCTGTTATGGTCTCAATGTCTATGTAGTGGCTCTCTCTTCCACTGGTAATGTTGTGAAGCGAGACATTGTGTTCAGATTTTTATTATTTGTTGCGGCTCTATTGTGTATTGGGCTTGTGCTTGTGCTTGCGCTTGTGCTTGCGCGGGTATTGCAAGTGCGCTTGCGCTTGCGCACATATTTATATTTGCTTGTAAGTTTACGTTTGTATTTGTGTGAGCTTTTGCAGCATCAGTCAAGTCAGTCGAATTTATTGTGTGTGTATGTGTTGTTTAGTTATGCCTTCTCTTTCAGTGGCTGTGCGCGCATTACCAACCAACACCGCACAACCTTTTCTTCCCTACACCAACGCAGACTCAAGCGACGAGACAGCGTTCTTAGAATAATTTATATATGTACATAGATCTAAGAAAAGACACAAGAAATAAATCAGTAGAGAACTAACATTCAAACTGATCAGACGTTCTTCATTTCAAGACGTTCTGCATATATGTATAACATACATATATGCACATACATATATTCACACATATGTTTACATACATATATCGCCGCAAGGCAGCAAAGTACATACACATGTACCGTATTACACCAGAAACAGCTCCCATGTATGGCGCAGCCGGTTGGATTGGATCTACTCAGTATTGTTAAGTACAAAAAAAAAAAAAAGTATGTATATATATATATATTTATATATATATATATATATATATATATATATATATATATATATATATATATATATATATATATATATATATATATATATATATATATATATATATATATATATACATACATGTGTGGAAGTGTGTGTTTATATACATAAAATACACTATATAAACTGTGCAAGTACATACTGTGCAAGTAACCAAGCGATGGGGTGGAATCAATCGTTGATCATCACTACCATCACATCTTGGCAAGCAACATACATACATACAAAATCAAACCTTGTGTTGTAGCCGCAGAATCAAACGCTGATAACTGTAGGTTATTCACAAAAATCTACATACACATGATGTGGTAGAGGCGGAATCAATCGTTGATCATCGCTACTATCACAACATAGTCTATCAACATACATACATACATACAAAATCAAACCTTGTGTTGTGGCCTGCAGAATCAAACGCTGATAACTGTAGGTTATTCAAGAACATCTACATACACATGATGTGGTAGAGCGAATCAATCGTTGATCATCGCTACTATCACAACATAGTCTATCAACATACATACATACATACAAAATCAAACCTTGTTGTGGGCCTGCAGAATCAAACGCTGATAACTGTAGGTTATTCACAAGAACATCCACACACATGATGTGGTGAAGCGGAATCAATCGTTGATCATCGCTACCAACCGACATACAAATGTAAAAAAAAAAAAAAAAAATACAAATGGATATAATTATGTATGCTCATGTACATACATATATACATATATGTATGCACATGCATACATTCGTTTCACACAAAACCAAAACATATTTACTTGTGCATATGCGCAATTAGAAAATTATCAATAATTTCACAACTTTGTGAAACTTTCAACTACAGAAGCATAAAACAACGTCGCCACTGTTCTCTGAGTCGATGTCAATTTTGCAGAACTCACAATGTGGACTCTGCGTGATGATGCTACCAAGCCTTCAGTGTGTGCCACGCCAGTCCCTTCTTTTCGACCTAACGGCGTTTCTATTTTTGTTGTCGCTGACGATACTAAGAAGCCTACAATGCGTTGCCTCCCATCCTATTTCACGACGCTGTCGTCGTTTACTCACTGCTGTAAAACCGCTATACCTGGCGCCATCGATCTGCTCCGCAAAGCTACAAAATTTGTAGCTTGTCGCAAACGACACTTCTCACTCACAGAATTGCAAAATCAGTCGAGATACTGATCTCAAAAAGTCAAGACGTTACTCCAGTGCGAACAATACACAACATAAAACAAAAGTGTTTTAAGTCAATTATTGAAAACCATACAAAAATTTTGTTGAGAACATTTTAAACAGAAAGCAACTCAAAATCAAAATTGTTCAACTTAAATATTATCTATTATACAACAATCAGTAAAATAAGTGAACCCTCGTTGATATCTGTATATATATAAAATAAAAATTCCATTTAAGTCATCAAATGCCTAAGAACAATTTGTAAGATCTATAGTTACGAGAAGTTTTTATAATACTAATAATAATAGTAATAATACTACGAAAATAAGCGAAGAAACATTTTCTTGCCAAATTCAACTAACATACCAATGGACTCTGGCAACACATCAGAATCATTGGCAACTACAATATCCACCCCTAACCTGACGCCTACAAATAGCATAATGACTAATACCTCACAACATTAAACCCTACTGACATTTTAGCCTTTATTAAAGAATTACCTAACTTTGACGGAAACCTAACTTACTACAAGACTTTATTACCAACATTGATGAAATAAGTACTTTGATTAAAGAAGTCGAAAATACACCGTACTACCTACTTCTACTAAGAGCTTTTAGGAATAAAATTGTCGTAGAGCCAGTGACGTTCTGAGACTGTCTAAAGCAGAGCTTAACTGGGAAAATATAAAGCTAATCTAACACAGCGTTATGGTTGCGAAAAGTGAAGCCATGTTGATTCGTGACTTACAATCATTCCCGGAAAACTTGTCCATGGGAGCTTTTCTATAGTATTTTAAAAGTCAAAGCCCAATTGACAGCTCTGATACAAAAAACCAAGATCCAGAAATCAAACAAAACTTTACGATGACATTTGCTTGAATACATTTTTAGTAAGCCTCAAAGAACCACTTAAAACCTAATAAAATCAAAAATCCAAAAAATATAGAAGAAGCTTATGAACATTGTCGTATAGAACAAAATTTCTATAACAAAAAACCAATCAACAACCATTACAAAAAAATCCATAAATCCAAAATAAGAAAAAATGAAAACAAAACCAACCATTGACATATTTTCTAAAACATGCTAGCAAAACCTCTCACTATTTCAGAACTACCTGGAAAAAGTAAATTCCAAAACAATTAAACGACTCAAGGATTCACTATCATAAGGATCAAGATAAAGGATCACACACAACAACATATTCCCGGATTATGGACATCTTTATGTGTTGAGTTGGTCTCGGAAGCCCCTACCTCACAAATCACAACCAGAAGAACTACAACTACGCTCAAGACAAACAACTGAAACCATCGAATTTCAGTTGTTACGACCTACTTCACTTTGGGAGGGAGGAGCTACCAACCAACACCGCACAACCTTTTCTTCCTCTACACCAACGCAGACTCAAGCGACGAGACTGCGTTCTTAGAATAATTTATATGTACATAGATCTAAGAAAAGACATAAGAAATAAATCAGTAGATAACTGACATTCAAACTGATCAGACGTTCTTCATTTCAAGACGGTTCTGCATATATGTATAACATACATATATGCACATACATATATTCACATATGTTTACATACATATATCGCCGAAGGCAGCAAAGTACATACACATGTACCGTATTACACCAGTAAACAGCTCCCACTGGTAATTCAAGCGCAATCCAAATACCCGCGGCACAAGCCTACCCAAGCCCAATACACACTAGAGCAGCAACAAATAATAAAAATCTAAACACAAATGTCTCGCCACAACATTACCAGTGGAAGAGAGCCACTACATAGACATTGAGACCATAACAGACGAACAACTGACAATCAATGTCCAACAACAACAACAACAGCAACAGTCTAAAAAGCAGCAGTCAAAACTAGACACAGCATGGATTCGCATGGCAAGTCACATTCGTCGAAGCTGGACGCAGCAGCAATAACAGATGCAAAGTCCATGGCTATAATGTCGCCACATGCTAAATCAGCAACAACAATATCTGGAGTCAGAGATGGCTTTCCAGTGTGCCATCATTGGTGCCACACGAACTAGCTCAACCAATGGCAGCCTCAGCCAATATAGTTTCATGGCAATCGCCATTGAAACGCAGATGTGGCGAGATGGATGGTCCAGGAGGATGATTTTTCTGATACGGACTACCATTCAGAACGCAAAATTTAAAAGCGAATACGCTAGGAGGCTGCAGATGAGGGTTAGGCAGCGTCACAACAGCAGCAGCAGCAGCAGCATCTACAACAACAACATCAAACAGCAGCAGCAGCAGAACAACAGCAGCCAGAGCAAGAGCAGCAACAGAAGCAGAGCAACAGCAACAAAACAACAGCTGCCAGAACAACAACTGCAAATACGTAGATTTAGTTATTTATATATATATATATATATATAATATATATAAATATATAATATATATATATATATATATATATATATATATATATATATATATATATATATATATATATATATTTTATATATATTAATTTTTATTATTTTTATTTATTTTCCATGTCATCGTCAGATCATCCTGGACATCGCTGGACATCTTCTGGACTTCGTCGGTGGCCATAGGTCAGATGCTGCTCCACCTGGGCAGCTGTGTGGCTGCAGCGCAGCCTAAGGCAAGTAGATTTAGTTTGTTATATTATTTTTATATATATTAATTTTTATTAATTTTTATTTATTTGTCATGTTGTCGCCGATCTTTCTGGACATCGTCATATTCATCGCTGAACTTTCTTAATCATCGTCCTTGCCCTTGGTCAAGTGCTGCTCCGGTTTGGGCAGCTGGTGGCGGCTGCAGTGCAGCCTCAGGTAAGTGGTAAGTTTGTGTTAGCCGTTTGTTTACATTATTTTAATTTTAATTTCTTTCAGCATATTGCAGGTGGCCTAATCAGGCCACTCTACTGCCCCGAGCGATCAGGCTGTTGCTGGCGAATCAATGGCGCCAGCTGCAAAAAGTATTAAACAGCTGGTCCATTTTCGCCTCCATACGGTTGAACATTACTATGTTCAGCTCGAGAGCCTTCAGCATCTGATCGCTCGGTGCTGATTCGTCTTCGTGGATCTGGTGTCGGCCTCCATTGTTGGCAGTCCTTATTGGCTTATTGGCGTCGCTGTTGCTGATGCCACTGGTGGATCCGGCGCTTGTGACGCCTATCCTTCCAGTGCATCGCGAATTTGCTGCTGGCAGATTGCTCGATGCTGCGCCATTTCTTCATGGATGTTGCTGTTCGTGGCCGATGCTCTCCTGGCCGAGGCTCGCTTGCGCTGGGGCTTACGCATCTTTCCAGCATTTCGAGTTCGGTCGAAGAGGGCCACTTTATATGGCTTATAACAGCCGCCCAAAGCGGCACTAACCTGACCAATGATCACCGACGCCATCCAGGAAATGTCCAACGATGATGATGAGGGCATCCAAAGAAATCCAGGATGACATGCGGCGACATGGAAAACAAATATATATTAGTAAAAATATATATAAAAACAAGTAAGAAAACTCTAGTCGGGGTCCCGACTAGGAGATACCTAAACCCCGCTCTACCTGCGTTTTTAAAATACTGCATAATTAGCATTTTGTATAAACGCACAGAAAACTAAATTCAATTCATTTTCAATTGTTTTGCTAATAGCGCCATCTGTGGTTCGATAGAATAGTGCCATCCCTGTTTCGATTTATTGAACAGCTGATAATTAGCAAATCATATCGCCATCTATTGGAAATATTTACACTAAAACTTGCGGGTTTTAGAATTCGCTAGATGCACGCAGCTCAATGTGTATATGTGTATGTGTGCACATGTATAGGAAAACAATTTGTTTTGCGTTGGTGGTCACGTGTTTGGCCGATTGGCCAAATGTTTTGTTTAATAACTTCTGCGCCAATTAATGGATTTGAATGAAATTTTCAACTTATGTTCATCATATTTTATTAGATTTTTCCAATTTTAAAAATATAAACCCATTCATTTACTGGCTTTGAGTGCAATAACCTCAATTTAAATATTTGGGGAAAGTTGGAGTCGGTATCCAAAATTGAACAAAAATCAAAATTAAATAAAATAAATATAAAACTTACAAAAAAAAAAATTGGGGACTCTAGCTATAAAGACGTGTGAGATATAATTTTATAACTAACATTCGATAATGCTTTTAATCGATAACATTAAAACTAAAATAGTTATCGACTTTTTTAACAAACTCGATCTTTTCGTGCTATTCACGGACCTACATAAAAAATTTCATGTCTCTCGCTCTTATAGGTTCTGAGAACGACGCGTTCATACATACGGACAGACAGACGGACGGACAGACGGACAGACGGACGGACGGACAGACGGACAGGGCTAAATCGACTCGGCTTGTCTCCCTGATCAAGAATATATATACTTTATGGGGTCTGCCACGCCTCCTTCTGCCTGTTACATAAATTCACATTTCAACAAAACATTATACCTGAATTCCCATTTTCAATGGGTTCGGTATAAAAACAAAGCCTACAACTAATTCAATGCAGAGATTCCCCTAAGGCATCCTCACACCAGCTTGGTCGATCGTCAGCTAACATTTAGCAGTGTGGTGCGAGGCAACGTCAGTCTTAAGTCACAACAAAGAATGGTGTTGTCAAAGATGGCCAAACCACAACAGAAACCGTCGCCTCAGCGACACCACAACAACAACCCAGAGCAAGAGCTGCATCAGCCTCCATCCAGGTAGAAACCATGCTCAATGGGTAAACATCTGAAAAGGCCACCTCGCAATCAAGAGTAAAGCAGCCACCAATCAAATCTGGGCGACAATTGCCAAAAAGGCAACTCCAGCAACTTAACGGTGTTGGAGCATCTCTGCAACAACCGGATGTAGCAGCAAAAGCAACATGTGGAGACCAGGGTCCAGCAGCAAATCGCCGGCTAAACTAAACCAGCAGCTGCGTGACGAGGCATCTCTGGCAAGCACTGGTCGCCAACTCTGGGCCAGCTCTATAGTCGTTGCACCAAGCCATTAAATTGAACATGGACATGTTCAGCAGAATCAACAAAAATGGAGCAACTGCCAAGTCTTCTGCAGTTGATCCCCAAATAGGCCAGCAACAGCAACATAAGCAGCAACAGCACAGCGATCTGCAAAAACAACAGCAAATGAACACAATAATGTATAGAGGAAATAGATAACTCATCTCCAACCCCCAGTCACAACGACAACCAGCACCACCATCAGCATCGGGCTGCCATCCAACACACACACGCAACCCAAGAATGGCATCGCATATAAAAAAGCCATCTGGAACGCGTGTGGAGTGCCAACAAAATAACTAAATTGGAATTGTTTATGAAAAGGGAAGGCTACAAATAATGCTAATAGCTGAGACGAAGATTCCCAAAATTCCGATATCATCCATTCGCTATACAGCATATGCCGCCCACTAAACCCCAAACTCATACAGGTGGAGGGGTAGCTACTCTCGTCAAAGCCGACGTCAGACATGCTGTTCCAAACCATCAGAACGCCATATGTTCAAAGTTCCAGTTCCCTCTACATAAAAAGCAAACCAGAAGATGTGGTAGTTGTGGCTCCATTTTTGCCCACCAACCTACGGTGGTAAACCACTTTAAACACTATAAGTCCCACTTCCGATTTTCTCTGCGGTGACTGGAACCCAAGCACCCCGTGGTGAAACACACGCACTTGCCAATGAGGGAAAGCTCGTTTGAGCTAACCCCGTCACACAGACGCTAAATTGCTGGAAAAAGGGGAGCCCCATTACCCCAAAAGCGGAAGAACCATCGGCTATTGACTTTCCGTATATGGAAAAAAATGGCGTTAAAAAGATCCACAACAGAACTAGATTCGGACCATCCCCCCCAAGATCCCATCTGGCCGTTCAGGGCCCAACCCGGGGGGGGACCCTCACAAGGATCCAAGAATAAACAAAGGGAATTCCGGGGGCGCCGTGGGGGTAATCCTCTGAACACGGACAAGTACCCCAAAAAGCATTGACGATGCTATAAATGTTTTCTTAGGAACACAAAAAGGCGGCCAGACAAACAAGGGGAAACCCCCAAAACCCACAACTTCACCGCTGGCGTCCCCCGGTACCAGTATTGGAAATGTTTAAAAAACCGCGAAGGGGAAAAAGCGATGTAAATAACCGAACGCCCCCCCCCCCGGAAAAAGGTCCCTTCAGAGCGGGCCCCGAATGGCCCCCAAAAAAGGGGCCCAAGCGTTTCCCTCCCCGATCAAAATTCGCACCCGCTTTCCAACACAATAGAGGCCGAACAACAAATCGATGAACTGTCCTAAAAAATAGCAAACGACAGAACAACAAAACTTAACCCCAAAGCGACCAATTAGCCCAATAACAATAGAAGGCTAAAATCTGCCATTACGCGCTTGAAACAACCCAAAACTCCGGGGGGTGACAAAATCGACATCCGATTGATAAAAATACTGCCAAAAAGGGCTACTATCCTCCCCTAATATAAAATTAAAAGCTCAGAACTGGCCATTTCCCAGAAAAGGGAAAAATGCAGTAATAACGCTGATCCCCCAAACCTGGCAAACCTACTCGGATTTTAAATCCTACCGCCCAATCAGCCTAATCTCCGGACGGCCAAACTTTTAAAAAAAATTTTTGACGGGGTTTTTGCAGTTAAAGAGTTTGAAAAAGCGGCCATCCTCAATTTGGTTAGACAAACACGGCACCGATAGCAAATGGCCAAGGGAAAATTTATATTGGGGCCTTGAAAAAACAATTCTGCTCGGGAGTTTTATAAAATTTCTGAAGCATTTGATGAGTATGGCATGAAGGCCTCTTCCAAATTATCAACTGCTGCCACTCCAATTTAAAAAATCTTGAAAGCTACATAAAAAGGGAAAAACATTTGCTGTCAAGTTTAATGACAACGTCTAGGACTGGAAAATCCTGCTGGCGCCCAAAGGGAACGTACTGGGCCTCCTCCCCTTTTTGCATCAGATTGCCTCTCCCCCCCCCCCAACCAAAAAAAAATGAGCCAACAACTTTTCACAAGAAAGTGCTATAAAGGGGGCCCTTTTTTTTAAAAAAAATTTTGGCCCCCGGTTTTGGGTTTTCACATAAAAAAAATTTTTTTAAAAGGGCAGACCGGAAATAACACCAAAATTTTGGCCAATCTTTAAAAAACACAAAGGGGGCCGTTTTAAAAAAAAGCACACCCCCCCTTTAAAAGGGTGAAGCTCAAAACAAGGGCGGGTTTAAACTAATGGCTAATGGAAAACAGCCAACGGGGAAAAAAATCAAAACAACACAAAACAACTAATCATGCCAATCTGGCAATACACTTTTTTTTTTGGGGCCCCGCAGCTGAAAAACCCTTTATGCGAAAAAAAGTGCAAAAATAAAATAAATAGAGATCCCTGGGCCTCATGGTACACCCCAAAACCACTCAGAGCAAATATGGTCTTAAAACGGTTGAGGAATTTCGAACTGGCAAGCAGTCCCGCTAACTCATTAGCAAACCACACCAACCACAAACCATGATGTTTGACCCATATTTCCCGAAGAATCACTGGCCACGATATTGGCCCTCAACCATGCCCCTACGGGGGGGAAAACCCCAATCAATGGATCAAAACCCCAAAACCATCTGCCGACATTACTACGCCTCGAAGCAGAAGATGTGGAAAAAAAAAAGCCGAACTGGGCAAAACGTAAAAGAGAGCGGGGCCTGACCCCCCAAAAACGGGCCCCCCCCTTTTTTTCCCCCTTTCTTCTTTTGGGGGCCTACAACTGGGGACTCTCCAGACCGGGGGTTTTTAAAACTAGTCAAGGCCAGCCACTAAGCGTCAAGAAAAAAATTATTCCTGACTATGACGGGAACAGGAAAACCCCCGGGCATCGACATCAGCAATGGCAAAATTTAAAATATCGTCATCACTGTCACCTCCCGACCCCCCCCCCTAGCAACACCAGGAGCAGTGGGCAACAATAGAAAAAATTTTTACCCCCCCAACACCCCCCGGCTCCCCCCAAGCCCCCAAAAAACCTTTTTAAACAAAAATGCGGCCGGGCTATTCCTTTTCCCAACCCCCCCAAAGGGCGATACTAAAAAAAACCCCCCAAAAGCCTAAAAATTTTAAACCCTGGAAATATCTCTGGATGAGGGACACGGAGAAGAGCAATAGAGTAAAGAGCCCCCAAATACTCCCTGTGATTATATGAACATAAAATACTTAGAATTCCATTGTTCCCCTATACGAAACACTCACCTGAGGTACCCTGAAAAAAATATACCCCCCCAAAGGCAGCAAAACCCCCTGACCAATGACCCCCGGGGCCCACCCGGGGCGGGGGGATTTGATGAAGGCATAAAAAAAACCCAAGGATGACATGCGGCGACATAAAAAAAAAAATATATTAGTTAAAATATAAAAAAAAATAAAAAACAACATACTTACCTGAGGCTGCGCTCCCCCCCAAAACTTTTTCCCCCCCAAAAGGGGGGCCCACTGACCTTTCACCGACCCCCCCCCGGATGATGAAGGCATCAAAAAACCCCCCAGGATGACATGCGGCAATTTTGGAAAAAAAATTTTATATTAGTTAAAATATTTTTTAAAAAAAAAAATACACAAACAACATACTTACCTGGGGCCCCCCCAAAAACCCCTTGAAACCCCCAAACAAAGGCCCCAACTGCCCAAAAATCACAGACGCCACCCAAAATGCCCCAACGATGATGATAAAGGCATCCAAAATGTCCAGGATGACGTACGGGACATGTCAAACAAATATATTTAATATAATATAAATAAAAACCAAACAACAAAACCTGGGGCTGCGCTGCGGCCCTTAAACAATGCTAAAGGGGGGGCCCAAACCCCCCTGACCAATGATCCCGACCCCCCCCCAGGATTTGTAAAGCATTGATGATAAGGGCATCAAAAAACCCCCAGGATGACATCGCGACGAAAAAAAAAACAAATATATTGGAAAAAATATGAAAAAAAAAACCCTCAAACAACGTACTTCCTGAGGCTGCGTTGCAGCCGAAAAAACTACCCGGGCCCCCAAAACTGACCAATGATCACCGACGCCATCCAGGTTTGTCCAGCGATGATAGGGGAAAAAAAAGGGGAAAAAAAAGGATGACATCGCGACGACATGGCAAACAAATATTTTAAAAAATATGAAAAAATTAAAACGGGGGCCCTGGGGGCTCCCCCGGGTTTCCCACAACCCCCAAAAGGGGGCACTAATCCTGACCAATGATCCCCCGGCCCCCCCCGGAAATGTCCAGCGATTATGATGGGGCATCCACAGAAACCCAGGATGACATGCGGGACATAAAAATTAAATTTATGGTAAAAATATATAAAAAAATACTCAAACAACGTACTTACCTGAGGCTGTGCTGCAGCCGCCAAAAAAGGGCCCCCCCCCTGACCAATGACCCCGGGGCCCATCGGAAATGCCCGGGGTTTTGGGGGTGAAGGCACAAAAATGATCCAGGATGACATGCGGCGACATTCAAACAAATAAAAAAATAGTATAATATATATAAAAACACAAACAACCCCTTACCTGAGGCTCCCCCCCAGAAACAACCCCCAAAGGGGGGCCCAAAAACCCCCCTGGGATCAAAAACCCCCCCCCACGATTTGTCAGCGATAATGATGGGGGCCCCCCCAAAAAAATCTGGATGACATCCAACGACATGAAACAAATATTTTTTTAAAAAAAAAATATATAAAAAAAAATACTCAAATAACGTACTTACCTGAGGCTGCCCCTAGCTTTAAAAACCTTAAGGTGGCACTAATCCTGAAATGACCCCGACCCATCGGGAAATGTCCAACGATGATGATGGGGGCATAAAAAAAATCCAGGATGACATGCCGACATGGCAAACAAATATATATTAGAAAAAATATAAAAAAAAATACTCAAACAATACTTACCTGAGGCTGTGCTGCACCCCCGGGCAACATACCCTGACCAATGATCACCGACGCCATGGAAACCCCCAGCGATAATGATGAAGGCATAAAAAAATAGTCAGGATGACATGCGGCGACATGTCAAAAAAAATATATAATTATAATATATATAAAAACTACAAAACCCCTTAAAAAAAATCCTGCGGCCCAAACCCTCAACCCCCAAAAGGCCAAAAATTTTTGCCTTCACCGAGATCAAAAATGTAAAGTGATGAACCTCCCCTCACCCCCTTTTTTTTTTTGGGAACATTCCCCCGGGGGCCCCAACCCCCAGTTTAAAAAAATTCCCCCAAAAAATTAAAAATTTTTAAAAAACAAAAAAAAAAAAATTTTAATTTTAAAAAATTTTAAAAAAATAAACAAAAAACCCCCCCTTGCCTTGGCGCCCCCTGTCCAACCCCCAAGGGGGCGCCTTGCCTATCCCCCAAAAAAAAAGTCAGAAGATGTCCAGCGATGCCCAGGATGATCGACTATGAAAAAAAATAAATAAAAATAAAAAAAAATTAAAAAATATATAAAATATATATATATATATATATATATATATATATATATATATATATATATATATATATATATATATTTTTTTATATATATTTATATATATATATATATAAAAAAATAACTAAATCTACGTATTTGCGGTTGTTGTTCTGGCAGCTGTTGTTTTTTTTGGGGCTGTTGCTCTGGCTTCTGTTGCTGCTCTTGCTCTGGCTGCTGTTGTTGCTGCTGCTGCTGTTTGTTGATGTTGTTGTTGTAGTGCTGCTGCTTTGTTGTTGCCCAAAAACCCTCATCTGCACCCCCCTAGCGTATTTTTTTTTTAAATTTTTTTGGCTTTGGGGGAATGGGTAGCCCCGTATCAGAAAAATCACCCCCCTTGGACTCATCCATCTCCCCCCATCTTTTTTTCAATGGCGATTGCCGAAACTATTTAGCTGGGCTGCCATTGGTTGAGCTAGTTCGCGTAACCTGTGGCCAAAAAAACCATCTCTGGCCCCCAGATATTTTTGTTCCCTGATTTAGCATGTGGCGACATTATAGCCATGGACTTTGCATCTGTTTTCTCCCCCCCGTCCAGCTTGGGGGTTGATCTGCGCCATGAAAAATCCATCCCGTGTCTAGTTTTTGGCGACCTTTTAGACTGCTGTTGTTGGGCATTGATTGCCAGTTGTTCGTCTGTTATGGTCTCAATGTCTATGTATGGCTCTCCCCGGGGGTTAATGTTGGGGAAGTAAAGGACATTTGTGTTTTTTAATACTTTTCATGTGAACTAGTATATTGAGTTTGTGCAATGCCCTCATGCTGTCCGTCCGTCCCCCCCGTCTGTCCGTCTGTCCGTATAACGCAAACCATTTCCCGCTTTGAAGCTAGAGACTTTTTTTGGAAATATATACTCGTGTCCCCCCTCGTCTGATAAAGTGTAAAGATTTTCCCGATACGCCCCACGGGGCGTAAAAAAATAAAAATCCCTTTCTGTATCCCCAGAAACACTACTTCTAGAAGAGCTAGAGGTTGAGATTTTAACTGAACACTCATGTCGCCCCCCCCAAAATAAAAAAGCTATGGCGGATATATCCCTTTTTTGGGGGGCGTGGCAAATCGGGTCAAACTGCCTTCTACGGTTTTAAAGCAAAAAACCCCCCAAAATTTTTGGCCCCGTTTTTAAAATTTTTTACGATTCTATAAGGACCCCCCAAAATTTTTTGGGGCCCCACGCCTACTAGGGGGGGGGCCCCGTCAATCTGAAGATATGGTGATTTTACTAGTTTCGTTATTTTTGAGCACTATTGATGCTAGGGCAAGGATTGGAAAAACTTTTTTTCACCCCACAATAAAAGCTATGGCGGATATATCTACGCCTTCAGGGGCGTGGCAACTAATATCGGCTTATATCCCCCCACATTTTTAGTGCTAAAATTTTTCCCCAAAATTGAATGTTAAGTTACTGGGGGCCTCCTATTTTTTCCCCCCAAAAAATTATTATTTCCCCCCCAAAAAAGGGGCGTGACAAAATTTTTTTCCCTGTAATTTTCGCTTTTTTCAAATATGGCACCAAACTTTAATTATATTCCCTAAACCCCCCACTCTTCATGCAAAAATTTTTGTCGGGGGCCCCCGGGGGCGTGGCAATCAAAACTGAATCATCTGCTTTTTGAGCCAATAACGCGCCAAATAATGATTTTTGTGACCTTTGACCTTGTTTTTTTTTTTTTGTTAAATTATTTTATATGTTTGAAAAGAATATTTTATTAATACAAAATAACAAAAAAAAGGAAAATATAAAAAAAATCCTTGCCGCCACCGGGGTTCGGGGGCCCACACCTCTACGCTCGCTACTTAAATCACATGTTCGGGTTTTTCCCCCTCTCTCATTTGAAAAAGCCATCTCTCTCGTTTGGGGGGGGCGTGTTTTTTCTAAAGGGGGGGGGGTTTGATCTAATTAAAAATTCTGGCCCCCTCCCCAAAAAAAAAAATCTGCAGCAAATTTTTGGCGGCGAATGGGGGGTTTAAAAGGTTTAAAATTTTTTAAAAAAAAAATGTGATAGATGCCCCTGTGTGCTGCTGGGGGGTTAAATATTTTTTCGCTGTCGGTTGCCCCCCCCACAGCAACGTTCTACTTGGTTTTTTTTTTTGCTGCTCTAGTGTGTATTGGGCTTGTGGTAGTGCTTGTCTTGGGGGGTATTTGGATTTGTTTAATTACCAGTGGGAGCTGTTTACTGGTGTAATACGGTACATGTGTATGTACTTTGCTGCCCGGGATATATGTATGTAAACATATTTTGAATATGTAAAAATTTTTCATATATGTATGTTATACATATATGGAGAAATCTTAAAATGAAGAACGTCTGATCCCCCTTTGGGAAAAACGGTTTTTTACTTTATTTATTTCTTATGTCTTTTTTTAGATCTATGTACATATATAAATTATTCTAAGAACGCAGTCTCGTCGCTTGAGTCTGCGTTGGTGTTAAAAAGGAAAAGGGGTTTTTCGGTGTTGGGTTTTTGGGTCCTCCCTCCCCCCAAAAAAAAGCGAAGGGTCCTTTAAAAATGAAAAAATTTTTTTTGGGTTTTGGGGTTTTTTTTCTTGGCGTAGTTGGTAGTTCTTCTGGTTGTGGTTTTTTGGTTTGGGGGTTCCCAGACCAACTCCACATAAAGATGTCCATAAAACCGGGGGAAAAAGTTGTTTTTTGATCCTTTATCTTGATCCTTTATGATAGTGAATCCTTGAGTCGTTTAATTGTTTTGGAATTTTTTTTTTTTCCCGGTAGTTCTGAAATAGTGAGAGGTTTTTCTAGCATGTTTTTTTAAAATATTCAAAAGGTTGGTTTTGTTTTTTTTTTTTTTTTATTTTGGATTTATGGTTTTTTTTTAATGGTTGTTGATTTTTGGTTTTTTTTGGGTTTTTGAAATTTTTTTCTATAACGGGGGTGTTCATAAGCTTCTTCTATATTTTTGGGTTTTTTATTTTATTAGGGTTTTTTAAAAAAACTTTTGGGGGGGGTTTAAAAAAATTCAAGCAAATTCATCGTAAAGTTTGTTTTTTTTTGGATCTTGGTTTTTTTTTTCAGAGCTGTCTTTTGGGGGGTTTACTTTTTAAAACATAAAAAAGACTCATGGACAAGTTTTCCATAATGATTTGGAAAAAAAACCCCAAAAACAACATGGCTTCACTTTTTCCCGGGGGCCATAACGTTTGTTAAATTAGCTTTATATTTTTCCCCCCCTTTAAACTCTCTTTGGGGGGGTCTCAGAACGTCACTGGCTCTACCGACAATTTTATTCCATTTGCTCTTAGTAAAAAGGGGGGGGACGGTGTATTTTTGACTTTTTAATCAAAAAAAATTTTTTTCATCCCCAAAAATTTGGGAATAAAGTCTTGGGTAAAAAAGGGTTTTTTCCCCCCAAAAAAAGGTAATTCTTTAATAAAGGCTAAAAAAACCGGGGGGGGGTTTTAATGTTGTAAATTTTTAGTTTATGCTATTTGTAGGCGTCAGATTAGGGGGGGGATATTGTAGTTGCCAATGATTCGATGCGTTGCCAAAATCCATTGGTATTTAGTAGAAAATGTGTTCTTCCTTATTTTCCTAAATATTATTTTTATTATTAGTATTATAAAAACTTCTCGTAATATAGATCTTAAAAAAAGTGTTCTTAGGCATTTGATGATTTAAAAAAAGGAAATTTTTGAAAGGGAAAATTTTCTTTTTAAAAAAATTATTATTATTTTTTTTTTTTAGATGTTTACGGGGGGCAGTGATTGGGTTCTGTCTTTTTTTTTTTTTTTATCAGATATCAACGGGGGGTTTACTTATTTTCGATTGTTGTATAATAGAAAATTAATTTTAATTTAAAATTTTTATTTTGAGTTTTTTTTGGGGGTTTTAAAAAGTTCTCAACAAAATTTTTTATGGTTTTCAATAATTGACTTAAAACAATTTTTTTTTTGTTGTGTATTTTTCCCCTTTGGGGTTACGTCTTGTTTTTTTTTAGATGGGATCTGGGCTATTTCCCCCAAATTTTGGGGTAAAATTTTGGGGAAATGTCGTTTGGCCTAAAAATTTTTTAGTTTTTTCGGGGGGGAAAACGGGGGGGCCCCAAAAAGGGGATAGGGGTTTTTTTCAGTCCCCAATTTTTTTGAAAATTTTTTTATTTTTTTTTTAAAAATTTTTATTTTTTTTAAATTTTGGATACCGGCCCCAAAAATTTCCCCCCAAAAATTTAAATTGAGGTTAGTTCTCTCAAACCCCGTAAATAAAGGGGGGTTTCTTTTTTTAAAAAATTTGGAAAAAAAACTAATAAAATATGATGAATATAATTAAAAAAATTTTATTAAAAACCCTTAATTGGCGCAAGTTATTAAACAAAACTTTTGGGAAAAAAAAAACACGTGACCAAAAACCCAAAAACCCCAAAATTTTTTTCCTATACATGTGCACACATACACATATACACTTTTAGCTGCGTGCATCTAGCGAATTCAAAAAACCCGGTTTTAGTGTAAATATTTCAATAGATGGCGATATGATTTGCTAATTATCATTTTTCAATAAATCGAAACAGGGATGGCACTATTTTATCGAACCCAGATGGCGCTATTAAAAACAATTGAAAATGAATTGAATTTAGTTTTCTGTGGGGGTTTTTACAAAAATTTTTAGTATTTTAAAAAAACGCAGGTAAAAGCGGGGGGTTTGGGGATCTCCCCCCCCGGGCCCCCCCCCCAGAGTTTTTTTTACTTGTTTTTATATATTTTTCCTTTTATTTGTTTCCCCTTCGCCGCATGTCATCCCCCATTTCGGTTTCCCCCCTCATCATCGTTAGACATTTCCTGGATGGCGTCGGTGATCATTGGGGGGGGTTGGGGGCCCCCTTGGGCGGCTGTTTAAGCCATATTGGCCCTC
Organism: Drosophila mercatorum; assembly: GCA_961210405.1. NCBI lineage: Eukaryota > Metazoa > Arthropoda > Insecta > Diptera > Drosophilidae > Drosophila > Drosophila mercatorum. Next base: position 27,891 of record CAUIUS010000035.1, on the reverse strand, counting down.
TTCGGCCGAACTCGAAATGCTGGAAAAAAGCTAAAAACCCCGCGCCGAGCCTCGGGGCCGGGGGGGGCATCGGCCACGAACGGGAACATCCATTAAAAAAAGGCGCGGGATCGGGGCAATCTGCCAGCCAAAAATTTTTGATGCACTGGAAAAGGGGGGGGCGTCAGCAAAAAACCGGATCCACCAGTGGCATCAGCAACAGCGACGCCAAAAGCCAATGGGGGGGCCGCAACAATGGAGGCCGACACCAGATCCACGAAAACAATCAGCACCGAGCGATCGGGGTTTAAAAAGGCCCCCGGGGTTAACGTAAAAACCCCCCCGGAGGCAAAAAAACCCTTTTTTTAAAACTTTTTTTTGCTGGCGCCTTATTCGCCGCAACAACCCCCTCGCTCGGGGCAGTAGAGTGGCCTGATATTCGGCCACCTGCAATATTGAAAAATTAAAATTAAAAAAAAAGTAAACAAACCCGGTAAAAAAACACCCCTTACCCGCACTGCAGCCGCCCCCTCAACTCCCCAAAAACCGGGGAACCCCCAAAAACAAAAGGGGGGGTGAAAATTTAAAAAATTCAGCGATGAAAATGACATTTTCCAGAAAGATCGGGGACAACATTATGAAAAAAAAAAAAAAAGGGGTTAAAATTAAAAAAAATTATAACAAACTAAATCCCCCCCTTAGGCTGCTCCGAATACACAACCCCAAAGGGGGAGCAGCATCGGCCTATGGCAAAAACGAAATCCCCCAAAATGTCCCCGATGTCCCCCATGATCGACATTTTTATGGAAAATAAATAAAAATAATAAAAAAAATTTAAAAAAATAAAATATATATATATATATATATATATATATATATATATATATATATATATATATATATATATACATATATATATACAAAAAAAATATATATATATATATATATATATATATATATATATATATATATATATATATATATATATATATATATATATATATTTATATATATTTTTTATATTTTTAAATATAAATAAAAAATAAATCTGTTTTGCAGTTGTTGTTCGGGCAGCTGTTGTTGTTGTTGTTGCTGTTGCTCTGGCTTCTGTTGCTGCTCTTGCTCTGGCTGCTGTTGTTGCCTGCTGTTTTTTGATGTTGTTTTTGAGATGCTGCTGCTGCTGTTTTTTCCCTTTTCCCAACCCTCATCTGCAGCCCCCCGGGGGTATTCGTTTTAAAAATTTTTGGGGTTCTGAATGGGTAGTCCGTACCCAAAAAACATCCTCCTCGGACTCATCCATCTCCCCAAAAATCTCTTTTAAAGGCGATTGCCATGAAACTATATTGGGGGGGGCTGCCATTGGTTGAGCTAGTTCGTGTGGCACCAATGATGGCACTGGAAAGCCATCTCTGGACTCCAGATATTGTTGTTGCTGATTTAGCATGTGGGGACATTATAGCCATGGATTTTTCATCTGTTATTGCTGCTGCTGCGCCCCGGGGTTGCGACGTTTGATCCCCCTGCAGTCCATGCTTTTGTCTAGTTTTTGGCGCCCTTTTTTGACTGCTGTTTTTGGGGGATTGATTGCCAGTTGTTCTTTTTTATGGTCTCAAAAGTCTATGTAGTGGCTCCCCCTTTTCCCCTGGGGTAATGTTGTGAATGAGACATTTTTTTTAGATTTTTATTATTTTTTTGCTCTAGTGTGTATTGGGCTTGTGGTAGTGCTTGTGCTTGCGCGAGTATTTGGATTTGGCGTTCCCCGGGGGAAAGGGGTGTTTACTGGTGTAATACGGTACATGTGTATGTTTTTCTGCCTTGCGGCAAAAATGTATGTAAACATATGTGTGAATATGTATGTATGGGGCCCTATATGTATGTTATACATATATGCAGGGAAAAACTTGAAATGAAAAACGTCTGACCCGTTTAATTTAGTTATCTACCATTTATTTCTTATGTCTTTTCTTAGATCAAATTTTCATATATAAATTATTCTAAGAACGCGTCTCGTCGCGAGTCTGCGTTGGTGTAAAAAAAAAAAAGGGTTTTGGGGGGTTGGGGGGTTTGTCCCCCCTAAAAAAGTGAAGCGGGTCATAACAACAAAAGGGGGTTTTTAGTTGTTTGTCAAAAAAGTAGTTAGAAAATTTTTCTGGTTGTGATTTTGAGTTAGGGGCTTCCGAGCCCCAAATAAAACAAAAAAAATATAATGGGGAAAATGTTGTTGTGGTGATCCTTTTCTTTTTTCCCTTTTTGATAGTGAACCCTTGGGGTCGTTTAATTTTTTTGGGAAATTTTTTTTTTCCAGGAAAATTTAAAAGGAAAAAGGGGTTTTCTGATGTTTTGTCAAAAAGGGTTGGTTTTTTTTTTTTTTCTTTTTTTTTGGGTTTATGGATTTTTTGTTGGTTGTTGTTTGGGTTTTTTTTGGGTTTTAGAAATTTTGTTCTATACGGCAATGTTCAAAAACTTCTTCTATATTTTTTTTGGGGGTTTTTATTTTATTAGGGTTTTAAGTGGTTCTTTGAGGCTTACTAAAAAAAAATTCAAGCAAATGTCATCGTAAAATTTTTTTTTTATTTCTGGATCTTGGTTTTTTTTTTCAGAGCTGTCAATTGGGCTTTTTTTTTTAAAAAATATAGAAAAAAAGACTCATGGACAAGTTTTCCCGAATGATTGTAAATCCCCGAATCAACATGGCTTTCTTTTCTTGCAACCATAACGTTGTGTTAAAAAATTTTTTTTTATATTTTCCCGGTTAAGCTCTGCTTTAGACAGTCTCAGAACGTCACTGGCTCTACCGACAATTTTATTCCTGATAGCTCTTAGTGAAGTAGGTAGTACGGTGTATTTTCGACTTCTTTAATCAAAGTATTTATTTCATCAATGTTGGTAATAAAGTCTTGTGGTTAGGGTTTCCTCATAGTTAGGTAATTCTTTAATAAAGGGGGAAAAAGTCAGTAGGGTTTAATTTTGTCGAGGGGGTTTGTCATTATGCTATTTTTTGTCAGATTGGGGTGGATATTGTAGTTTGGCCCCCCTGATGCGTTGCCAGAATCCCTTGGTATATTAGTAGAATTTGGGGGAAAAAAAAGTTCTTCGCTTATTTTCTAGTATTATTACTATTATTATTAGTATTTAAAAAAATTTTGAACTATAGATCTTACAAATGTGTTCTTGGCATTTTGGAAAACTTAAAATGGAAAATTTTTTAAAGGAAAAAAATGTACATAAAAATTTTTTTTTATTATTTTTTTCAGATGTTTTTTAAGGGGGGGGTGATTGAGTTGCTGTGCTTATTTTTTTTTTTTTTTTTCAGAATTTTTCGAGGTTACTTATTTTTTCTGATTGTTGTATAATAATTTTTTTAAATTGAACAATTTTTATTTTGGTTTTTTTTTTGTTTAAAATGTTCTCAACAAAATTTTTTTTTGGTTTTCAATAATTGACTTAAAAAAAACTTTTTTTTTTGTGTATGTGTTCCACTGGGTTACGTCTTGTCTTTTTGAGATCGGGGGCTCGACTGAGTTTGCAATTCTGGGGGGGAACTCTTGAGAAATGTCGTTGCGACAAGCTTCAAATTTTGTAGCTTTGCCCCCCGAAACGATGGCCCCAAAAGGGGGGGGGTTTTTTTGTCCCCAATTTTTTTTTTTAAATTTTATTTTTTTTTTCTAATTTTTTTTTTTTTTAAATTTTGGGGGCCGGCTCCAAATTTCCCCCAAAAAATTTTAAAATTTAGGTTAGTTGCTCTCAAAAGAAATAAATGAATTTTTTTTTTTAAAAAAATTGGGAAAAAACCCCTTAAAAAAAGATGAACATAAGTTGAAAATTTCATTCAAATCCAAAATTAAAATTTTTGCGAAGTTATTAAACAAAACATTTGGCCAATCGGCCCCAAAAAGGGGCCCAAAAACGTGACCAGCAACGCAAAACAAATTGTTTTCCTATACATGTGCACACATGCCATACACATTGAGTTTGTGCATGGGGGGAAATTTTTAAAAACCCCCAAATTTTGGGGTACCTTTTTTTCAATAGATGGCGATATGATTTTAATTATCAGCTGTTCAATAAAAAAAAAAGGGATGGCATATTCTATCGAAAAAAAATGGCGCTTTTTGCAAAACAATTGAAAATGAATTGAATTTAGTTTTCTGTGCGTTTATACAAAATGCTAATTATGCAGTATTTTAAAAAACGAAAAGGGGGGGGGCGGGGTTTGGGTATCCCCCAGGGGGGCCCCGACTAATTTTTTTCCTTTTTTAAATTTTTTTAAAAAAAATATGTTGTTTTTGTTTGCCGCATGTCATCCTGGATTTTTTTGGGTCCCCCATCATCATCGTTGAAAATTTCCTGGATGGCGTCGGTGATCTTTGGGGGGGTTTGGGGGGCCCCCGGGGGGCTTTTCCCCCTTAAAATGGCCCCCTTCGACCGAACTCGAAATGCTGGAAAGGACGGCCCCACCGGGGAGCCTGGGGCCAAAAGCATGGGCCCCGAAAAAACACCCCTAAAAAATGGGGGGGGGACCCCCGGGAATCTCCCGGGGAGCCTTGCGATCCCCGGAAAAGGGGGAAAAGGGGTAAACCGGGGCCGGATCCCCAGTGGCATCAGCAACGGGGACGCCAAAAGCCCCAAAAGGGCTGCCAACAATGGAGGCCGACCCCCGATCCCCCGAAGACGAATGGGGACCGAGCGATCAGATGCTGAAGGCCTCGAGCTGAACGGGGGAATGTTAAACCGTATGGAGGCGAAAATGGACCAGCTGTTTAATCCGGGAGCTGGCGCCTTGTTCGCCAGCAACAGCCTGATCGCTGGGGGGAGAAAAAATTTGGGGTTTTAAAAATGCAATATCTAAAAGGGGAAAATTAAAAAATTTAAAAAAATGAAAAAAAATTTAAAACAAACTTACCCACTTACCTGAGGCTGCCAGCCGCCCTCAACTCCCAAACCGGGCAGCACTTGACCAAGGGGCAAGGACGATAATTAAGAAAAGTTCAGCGTGAATATGACGTGCCCCGAAAAATAAAACGACAACGCCCCAAAAAAAAAAAAAATTAAAAAAATTAATATATATAAAACTTTTTTGTATCACAAACTAAATCTACTTGCCTTAGGCTGGGTTTTTGCCCACCCCAGCTGCCCAAGGTGGAGCAGCATCGACCCCCGGCCCCCACGAAGTCGAAGATGTCCAACGATGTCCGGATGATCGACGATGACATGGAAAATAAATAAAAAAAAAAAATTTATATATAAAAATATATATATATATATATATATAAATAACTAAATCTACGTATTTTTCAGGGGTTTTTTGGGGGTTTTTTTTGTTGTTTTCTGTTGCTCTGGCTTCTGTTGCTGCTCTTGCTCTGGCTGCTGTTGTTGCTGCTGCTGCTGTTTTTTTATTTTTTTTGTAGATGCTGCTGCTGCTGTTGTTGACGCTCCTAACCCTCATCTGCAGCCTCCCGGGGTATTCGCTTTTAAATTTTGGCGTTCTGGAAAAAGGGAGTCCCCCTTTAGGGAAAAAAAAAACCTCCTCGGACTCATCCATCTCGCCACATCTGCGTTTTTTTTGGCGATTGCCATGAAACTATATTAGCTGAGGCTGCCCTTTTGGGTTTTTAAAAAAGTTCGTGTAGCGTGATGGCACACTGGAAAGCCATCTCTGGACTCCAGATATTGTTGTTGCTGATTTAGCATGTGGGGGCTTTTTGCCATGGACTTTTTTTCTGTTTTGGGGGCCCCCCCGCCCTCCCCCCCTTTCGACGAATGTGATCTGGGCCCTGCGAATCCCCCCCCCCGTCTAGTTTTTGGCGACCTTTTAGACTGCTGTTGTTGGGCATTGATTCCAGTTGTTCGTTTTATGGTCTCAATTTATGTGGGGGCTCTCCCTTCCTGGGGTTTTTTTGGTAGGGAAAAATTTTTGTTTAGATTTTTTTTTTTTGTTGCTGCTCTGGGGGTTTTTTTGGGCTTGTGGTAGTGCTTGGTTGCGCGGGTATTTGGTTTTTTCTTGAATTACCGGGGGGAGCTGTTTCTGGGGGTTTTAAAAAGGTACATGTGTATGTACTTTGCTGCCTTGCGGCGATATATGTATGTAAACATATGTGTGAATATGTTTTTTGTGCATATATGTATGTTTTACATATATGCAGAACCGTCTTGAAATGAAGAACGTCTGATCCCGGTTTGAATGTCCCCCTTTTCTACTGATTTATTTCTTATGTCTTTTCTTAGATCTATGTACAAAAAAAATTATTCTAAAAACCCTCGTCGCTTAATTTTTTGGGGGGGGAAGGGGAAAAAAAGGGTTTTGCGGTGTTGGGTTGGTAGCTCCTCCCCCCCCCAAAATGAAGCGGGGGGTAACAACTGAAATTCGTAGGTTTCAGTTGTTTGTTTAAAAAATAGTTGGGGGTTTTTTCTGGTTGTGATTTTTTGAGTTAGGGGTTTCCCCAGCCCCAAATCAACACATAAAAATGCCCCCTAACCCCCGGGGAAAATGTTGTTGTGTGTGATCGTTTTTCTTGATCCTTTATGATAGTGAATCCTTGAGTCGTTTAATTGTTTTGGAATTTATTTTTTTCCCGGTAGTTCTGAAATAGGGGGGGTTTTGCGGGGATTTTTTTCGAAAATATGTCAATGGTTGGTTTGTTTTCTTTTTTTTTTATTTTTATTTATGGATTTTTTTTAATGGTTGTTGTTTGGGTTTTTTTGGGTTTTAGAAATTTTGTTCTATACGGCAATGTTCATAAGCTTCTTCTATTTTTTTTTGGGTTTTTTGATTTTATTGGGGTTTTTTAAATGGTTCTTTGAGGCTTACAAAAAAAGTATTCAAGCAAATGTCATCGTAAAGTTTTTTTTTTGATTTCTGGATTTTGGGTTTTTTTTTTATCAGAGCTGTCAATTGGGCTTTGACTTTTAAAAAACTATGAAAAACTGACCCCGGGGGGCAATTTTTCCCAAAAAATGATTGTAAATCAAAATCCGGGGTTTACTTTTCTTTAAAAAAAGTTGTTTTAAAATTTGGGGTTTTATTTTTTTCCCGGGGTTTAAACTCTGCTTTAGGGGGGCTCAGAACTCACTGGCTCTCCAAAAAATTTTATTCCTGAGGGGTTTTGGGGGAAAATAGGTAGTACGGTGTATTTTCGACTTCTTTAATCAAAGTATTTATTTCATAAAAGTTGGTAATAAAGTCTTGTAGAAAATTAGGGTTTCCGTCATAGTTAGGTAATTCTTTAATAAAGGCAAAAATTTCCCCGTAGGGTTTAAATTTTTCGGTTTAGTCATTATGCTTTTGTAGGCGCCCCGATTAGGGGTGGATATTGTATTTTCCAATGATTCTGATGCGTTGCCAGAGCCCCCTTGGTATAGGGGGAAATTTTTTAAAAAAAATGTGTTCTTCGCTTTTTTTCCCCGGGATTATTACTATTATTATTAGTATTAAAAAAAAATTCTCGTAACTATAGATCTTACAAATGTGTTCTTAGGCATTTGATGACATAAAAAAAAAATTTTAAAAGGGGAAAAACATGTACATAAATTTATTATTATTTTTTTCAGATGTTTACGAGGGTCGAGTGATTGAGTTGCTGTGCTTATTTTTTTTTTTTTTTTTACAGATATCAACGGGGGGTTCCCCTTTTTTACTGATTGTTGTATAATAGATAATATTTAAGTTAAAATTTTGATTTTGATTTTTTTTTCTGTTTAAAATGTTCTCAAAAAAATTTTTTTTATGGTTTTAATAATTGACTTAAAACAACTTTTTTTTATTTTGTGTATGTTTTCCCCTGGAGTTACGTCTTTCTTTTTGAGATCAGTATCTCGACGGGGTTTTTCAAGTGTCGTTTCGACAAGCTACAAATTTTTGTGCTTTGCGGAGCAGATCGATGGCGCCAGGTATAGGGGTTTTTGGGCCCCAAATTTTTTTTTTTTTAAATTTTATATTTATTTTATCAAATTTTTTTATTTTTTTAAAATTTTTTTGGGAAAAGGGGCCCCAAAATTTTCCCCCCAAAAATTTAAATTGAGGTTAGTTGCTCTCAAAGCCAATTGAATGGGTTTGCTTTTTTTAAAAAATTGGGGAAAAAAAAAAATAAAAAAATGAAAAAATTGAAAATTTTTATTTAAATCCATTAATTCGCGCAAATTTTTTAAACAAAACATTTGGCCAATCCCCCAAAAAAGTGACCAACAACGCAAAACAAATTGTTTTCCTATACCCCCTAAAAAATACGCACCCACTTTTTTTGTGTGCATCTAGCGAATTCTAAAACCCGCAAGTTTTAGTGTACATATTTCAATAGATGGCGATATGATTTGCAATTATCAGCTGTTCAATAAAAAAAAAACAGGGATTTTGGGGGTATTCTATCAAACAGATGGCGCTATTAGCAAAACAATTGAAAATGAATTGAATTTAGTTTTCTGTGCGTTTATACAAAGTAAAAATTTTGCAGTATTTTAAAAAACGCAGGTAGGCGGGTTTGGGGATCTCCCCCTCGGGACCCCCCCCCTAGGTTTTTTTTTCTTGTTTTTTTATATATTTTTTCTAATATATATTTGTTTGCCATGTCGCCCATGTCATCCTGGATTTCTTTTTTGGGGGGGCCCCCATCATCATCGTTAGACATTTCCCGGATGGGGTCGGTGATCATTAGTCAGGATTAGTGCCGCCTTGGGCGGGGGGTTTCCCCCTTTAAAAAGGCCCCCTTCAACCCCAAAAAGCTGGAAAGGAGCGTAAGCCCCGGGGGAAGCGAGCCTCGGCCAGGGGGATCGGCCCCCGGGCCCCAAAAACCATGAAGGGGAAAAACGGCATCCCCCCAATCTGCCGGCAAATTCGCGGGTGGAAAGGGATAGGCGTCAACAAGCGCCCCCGGGGGCCCCCAGTGGCATCAACAACAGCGACGCCAAAAGCCAATAAGGACTGCCAACAATAGGCCGACACCAGATCCACGAAAAAGGGGGGCACCGAGCGATCCCGATGCGAAGGCCCCCAGCGGGGAAAAAAGTAAAAAATTTAACCGTATGGAGGCGAAAATGGAAGCTGTTTAATACTTTTTTTTTGCTGGCGCCATTGGTTTTTCCCGCAACAGCCTGATCGCTCGGGGGGAGTAGAGTGGCCTGGTATTCCCCACCCCAAAATGCTGAAAGAAATTAAAATTAAAAAAAAATGTAAACAAACGGCTAACACAAAATTTCCCCTTTTTGGGGGGGGACTGCAGCCGCCCCTTTAAAACCCAAAAAGGGGCGCACTTGACCAAAAAGGGGGGGGACGATAATTAAGAAAAAATTCAGCGATGAATATGACGATGTCCAGAAAGATCGGCGACAACATGACAAATAAATAAAAAAATTTAAAAAAAAATTTAAAATATATAAAACTATATATGTATCACAAACTAAATCCCCACTTGCCTTAGGCTGCGCTGCAACCCCACGTCCCAAGGTGGGGGCATCGATAAAACCCAAGTCAGAAGATGTCCAGCGATGTCCAGGATGATCGACGATGACATGGAAAAAAAAAAAAAAAAATTAAATAAAAATTAATATATATAAAAATATATATATATATATATATATATATATATATATATATATATATATATATATATATATATATATATATATATATATATATATATATATATATATATATATATATATATAAATAAAAAAAAATCTACGTATTTGCGGGGTTTTTCTGGCAGCTTTTGTTTTTTGTTGTTGTTTTTCTGGCTTCTGTTGCTGCTCTTGCTCTGGCTGCTGTTGTTGCTGCTGCTGCTGCTGTTGTTGATGTTGTTGTTGTAGATGCTGCTGCTGCTGTTGTTGACCCCCCAAAAAACCCCCATCTCAGCCTCCTAGCGTATTCGCTTTTTAAATTTTGGCGTTCTGGGGGTAGTTTTTTTCCCCAAAAAATTTACCCCCCTCGGACTCATCCATCTCGCCACATCTCCCTTTTAATGGCGATTGCCATGAAACTATTTTGGGGTGGGGGGTGCCATTGGTTGGTGGTTCGTGTGGCACCAATGATGGCCCTGGAAAGCCATCTCTGGACCCCCGATTTTTTTTGCTGATTTGCTTTTGGCGACATTATAGCCATGGATTTTCATCTGTTATTGCTGCTGCTGCGTCCGCGACAAAAAATTTATCTGCCCCGCGAATCCATCTGTGTCTAGTTTTTGGACCTTTTAGACTGCTGTTGTTGGGCATTGATTGCCAGTTGTTCGTCTGTTATGGTCTCAATGTCTATGTAGGGGGTCTCACTTCCACTGGTAATGTTGTGAAGTGGGGGCATTTGTTTTAGATTTTTATTATTTTTTGCTGCTCTAGTGTGTATTGGGTTTTGGTAGTGCTTGTGCTTGCGCGGGTATTTGGATTTGCGCTTGAACCCCCGTGGGAGCTGTTTACTGGTGTAATACGGAAATTTTATGTATTTGCGTTTTCGGCGATATATGTATGTAAACATATGTGTGAATATGTATGTATGTGCAAAATGTATGTTATACATATATGAAAAACCCTCTTGAAATGAAGAACGTCTGATGGGTTTTTAATTCAGTTATCTCTGTTTATTTCTTATGTCTTTTTTTTAGATCATGTACATATATAAATTATTCAAAAAACGCAGTCTCGTCGCTTGAGTCGGGGTTGGTGTAAAAAGAAAGGTTGTGCGGTGTTGGGTTGGTAGCTCCTCCCCCCCCCAAAATAAAACAAAAGGGCATAACAACCCGAAATTCGTAGGTTTCAGTTGTTTGTCTTGAACGTGGGGTTAAAATTGGTTCCTGGTTGTGATTTGTGGTTAGGGGCTTCCGGACCAACTCAACACATAAAAATGTCCATAATCCGGGAATATGTTGTTGTGTGTGATCCTTTATCTTGATCCTTTATGATAGTGAATCCGGAGGGCGTTTAATTGTTTTGGGTTTTTTTTTTTTTTCCCCCTAGTTCTGAAATAGTGAGAGGTTTTTCTAGCATGTTTTACGAAAATATGTCAATGGTTGGGTTTTTTTTTTATTTTCTTATTTTGGTTATGGATTTTTTTTTAAAAGGGTTTTTTTATTGGTTTTGGTTATAGAAATTTTGTTCTATGGCAATGTTTTTAAAAAATTTTTCTATTTTTTGGATTTTTTTTTTTTTATTAGGGTTTTTTAAATTTTGGGTTTTTTTAGGCTTACTAAAAATGTATTCAAAACAAAAAGTCATCGTAAAGTTTTTTTTTGATTTCTGGATCTTGGTTTTTTTTTTTCAGAGCTGTCAATTGGGCTTTTACTTTTTTAAAAAAATATAGAAAGCTGACTCATGGACAAGTTTTCCAAAAAAGATTGTAAATCACGAATCAACATGGCTTCACTTTTCTTGCAACCAAAAACGTTTTTAAATTAGCTTTATATTTTTTCCCCCCTTTAACTCTGCTTTAGACAGTCTCAGAACGTCACTGGCTCTCCGACAATTTTATTCCCCCTGGGGGTTAGTAGAAGTAAGGGGGGAGGTTTTTTGGCTTCTTTAATCAAAGTTTTATTTCATCAATGTTGGTAATAAAATCTTGTAGTAAGTTAGGGTTTTTCCCCCCCTAGTTAGGTAATTCTTTTTAAAAAAAGGGTAAAATGTCAAAAAAAGGGGTTTTAAAGTTGTCGAGGGGGTTATCATTATGCTATTTGTAGGCTCAGATTAGGGGTTTTGGGGGTTGTTGGGGTTTTTAATGATTCTGATGCGTTGCCAGAATCCATTGGTATATTAGTAAAAATTTGGCAAGAAAATGTGTTCTTCGCTTATTTTCCTAGTATTTTACTATTATTATTAGAAATTTTTAAAAACTTCTCGTAACTATAGATCTTTTTTTTGTTCGGGGGGTTTTTTATGACTTAAAAGGGAAATTTCCCCCAAAAGGGAAAAACATGTACATAAATATTATTATTATTTTTTTTTTTTTAGATTTTTACGAGGGGAGTGATTAGTTGCTGTGCTTATTTTTCTTTTTTTTTTTACAGATATCAACGAGGTTCACTTATTTTACTGATTGTTGTATAATAGATAATATTTAAGTTGAACAATTTTGTTTTTTGGGGGTTTTTTTTTCGGGTTTTTAAAAAATTTTTTCCCAAAATTTTTTTTAGGGTTTTTTAATAATTGACTTAAAACAACTTTTTTTTTTGTTGTGTATGTTTTCGCCGGGTTACGTCTTGTCTTTTTGAGATCAGATTCTCGACGGGTTTTTCAATTCTGGGGTAACTCTTGAGAAGTGTCGTTTCGACAATACAAATTTTGTAATTTTTGGGGGCAAAACGATGGCGCCAGGTATGGGGGTTTTACAGCCCCCTTTTTTTTTTAAGTTTTTTTATTTTTTTACTAATTTTGATTTTTTTTTAAAAATTTTGGGGATAGGCCCCCCCTTTCCCCTTTTTAAAATTTATTGTTCTCTCAAACCATTTTTTTGAAGGGGTTTAAATTTTTTAAAAAATTTTTTAAAATTTTAAAATTATGATGAACTTTTTTTGAAAATTTCATTAAAACCCATTAACCCCGAGAATTTTTAAAAAAAAAATTTTTTGGGAAATGGGGCCCAAAACTTTTCCAAAAACCCAAAAAAAATTTTGTTTTTAAAATTTTAAAATTTTTTTAAAAATTTTTGGTTTACAAATTCAAAACCCCCAAATTTTTTGGTTTAAATTTCCCAAAGGGGGAAAAAATGTTTCCCTTTAAAAGGGGTTCAAAAAATTTGAAAAAAATTTTAAAAATTTTTTAAACCAAACCAAAAAAATTTTTGGGTAAATTTACCCCCAAAAAAAATTGAAATTTTTAAAAAAAATTTTAAAAATTTAAAAGGTTTTTTTTTTTTGAATTTTTTAAATTTTTTAATTTTGGCGGGGTTATTTTTTTTTTAAAAAACGCATTAAACGGGAGTTTGGGGTTTTCTCTAGCGGCCCCCCGAAGATTTTTTTTTATTTTTTTATAATATTTTTACTAATATTTGTTTGCCATGTCGCCGCATGTCATCCTGGATTTCTTTGGCCCCCCTCATCATCATCGTTGGACATCTGGATGGCGTCGGTGATCATTGGTCGGTTTTTGCCGCCTTGGGCAGCTGTTGGCGGCAAAAACGCGGCCCAGGTAACCCCCGTTGTTTGAGTTTTTTTTTATCATTTTTTACTAATATATTTTGTTTGCCATGTCGTCGCGATTCCCCTGGTTTCTTTGGATCCCCCTCATCATCATCGCTGGACAAATCCTGGATGGCGTCGGTGATATTGGTCAGTTTGGTGCCGCCTTGGGCGGCTTTTTTGGCGGCTGCAATAATTAAGTACGTTGTTTGGTTTTTTTTTATACATTTTTATAATATATTTTTTTTGCCATGTCGTCGCGATGTCATCCTGGATTTTTTTGGGAATGCCCTCATCACCCGCTGGACAAATCCTGGATGGCGTCGGTGATAATTGGTCAGGATTGTCCTTGGGCAGTGTTTGCGGCTGCAGCGGGGCCCCCGAATGTTTTTTTTGGGGAAGTTTTTTTTTATTTTTTTACTAATATATATTTGTTTGCCATGTCGCCGCATGTCATCCTGGATTTTTTGGCCCTTTCATCATCATCGGGGAAAAAATTTTCCTGGATGGCGTCGTGATTTTGGGTTTGGGGTGCCGCCTTGGGAAATTTTTTGGGCCCGCGGCCTAAATTAAATATGTTGTTTGGTTTTTTTTATTTTTTTAACTAATATATATTTTTTGCCATGTCCCGCATGTCATCCTGGATTTTTTGGATCCCTTTTCTTTTTCTTTTCCTGGATGGCGTCGGTGTTTAAAGGGATTGTGGTGCCCCTTGGGCAGCTGTTTGGGCTGGCGATCAGGTAAGTATGTTGTTTGTTTTTTTTTTTATATATTTTAACTAATATATATTTTTGCCATGTCGCCGCATGTCATCCTGGATTTCTTTGGATGCCTTCATCAACATCGCTGGACTCTCCTGGACGTCGGGATCATTGGTCAGGATTTCCCCCGCCTTGGGGGGTGTAAAACTGATCGCGCTACCTCAGGTGAGTGTTTCGTATAGTAACTTATATGTATATTCTAATGTATATTTATGTTCTATATAATCACGGGTTTGATTTGTAGGTGGCTCTGCACTCTATTGCTCTGTCTCCGTGTCCTCACCCAGAATATTTGGTTAATTCTGAGGCTTTTTTGGGGTTTCGTCTAGTATCGCCTCTTGGGAGATTGGTGGTGGTTTTTATAGCGGTCCAGTCATGCGCATTGTAAGTAGTGTTTGAGGTGTGTCTGGGGGCTTAGCTGGTGACAGTTTTGGGGGTGGTAGAATCTTGTATTTCTATTGTTGCCAGCACTGTTGCTGGTCGGGGGTCGCAGCAGGTGACGGTGATGACGATATTTGAATTATTGCCATTGCTGATGTCGATGTCTGTGAGTTGTCCTGTTCCTCGTCATAGTCGGGGAAAAATTGCCTTCTTGACGCTTAGTGGCTGGCCTTGGACTATTGCTAATGCCCTCGGTCTGGAGAGTCCTCCAGTTGTGTAGGCCCCATTATAAAAACATTTGCATGAGGCTGAAACCTGTTTGGATGCTCGGTCCTCGCTCTCTTTACGTTTTGCCCGTAGTTCGGCTTCTCTTCTTTCCAATTTTCTGCTTCGAGGCGTAGTAATGTCGGCAGATGGTTTGAGTTGTTGATCCATTCAGATTGTGCGTTTGCCGTCTTGGGGGGGGGATGTGTTGTTGCAGTTGAGCCATATATCGTGGCCCGGGGATTCTTCGTGGAACATATGGGTCAAACATCGGGCCGCGTGCTTCGTGGTTGGTGTGGTTTGCTAATGAAATTAGCGAAGCGACTGCTTCCAGTTGGGCTTCCTCAACCGTTTTAAGACCATTTTGATCTCAAAGTGGCATTGCGAGTGTACCATGAGGCACTCGGGCATCTCTATTTATTTTATTTTCGCATTTTTTTACTCGCATAAATGGGTTGCAGCTGTCGGGGAGCCCCAGACTGGTAGTGTTTTTCCCCAAATTGGCATGATTATTTTGCTTTATGATCGTTGCCTTGCAGTTTTTGCCAGTTGGCTGTTGCGTCCGATTAGCCTTTTCCAGCTTAACCCCCCTTTTTTTTGAGCTTCATCCTTAAGAGGTTAGTGTGCTGCTTCTTTGGTTTTTCCCCCCAATATGACGCCCAAGTATGTGGGGGGGTTTATTGCTTTTAAGATTGTGCCAAAGATTTTAGGTGTTTATTTCCATTGCTCGTCTGTCAACATTTCCCCAATGTGAACGGACGTGGCTAGTCTTTGATGTGTTAAGGTTTATAGCCCATTTCTTTGCCCTTTTTTCCCGAATTTGCTCGGTAGTCATTGTTTCCGTTAATTTCTGTTATAAAATTGCTTACTCCCAATTAAGACAGTGTCGTCAGCAAATGTTGATAGCGGCATTTTTTTAAATTATATGTTGTTGGCTCTGATTGTCATTTTTGGTTGGGGGAGGGGTAGGGGCATATCTGATGAAAAAAATTTGTGGGGGATTGGTCCCAGTACGCTTCCTTGGGGACGCCAGCAGTGATTTTACCAGTCCGGGGACTTGCCATTACATTGACAGCAAATGTTCTTCCTTTGATGAAAATTTTCAAGATTTATTTTTTTTGGGGGTGGCGAGCTTCCCAATTTAAAGAAGTAGGCCTTCATGCCATCTCTATCAAATGCTTAAAAATATCTATAAATCCCCCGGGGGCAAATTGCTTTTTTTCATAGGCACGGTAAAATTGGGTCACTCTGGCCGGGTTGCTGATGGGTTGCCGTTTTCCCGTCTGCCCCCAAATTGATGGGATGGCACAGCTTTTTCAAACTCTTTAACTGCAAATAACCTCGTCAGCAAATTTTTTAAAGAGTTTGGCCAGTTCGGAGATTAGGCTGATTGGGCGGTAGGACTTGAAGTCCGAGTAGGTTTCCCCCGGGCTTGGGGGATCAGCGTTATTACTGCATGTTTCCATGTGCTGGGGAAATGGCCAGTTCTGAGCATTGAATTATATATTAGGAGGAGGTATAGTAGCCCGGGCATTTTTTTTATCTCGGATGTCGATTTTGTCATCCCCGGGCTTTGGTTTTTTCCGGCGCTGAATGGGGGGTTTGGTTTTTCCCCTATTGTTATTGGGCTAATTGGTCGCGGTTGGTGTTTTTAAAACTTTTGTTGTTGCTGTGTTTGCTCCACCTTGACTTAGTTCATCGATTATGATTGTTCGGTCCTCTATTGTGTTGGCAAACGCGGGTGCGAATCTTGACTCCCAAATGGTAAAAAAGCTGGCCCTTTTGGGGCCCCATTCTGGGCCGCTCTGTATTGTGACCTTTCCTCCGGGGGGCGGGTGGCGTTCAGGATTTTTTTACATCGTTGTTTCCATTCAAGCAAGGGTTTTAAGCATTTCAATACTGGTCCGGGTGGCGCCAGCGGTTTAAATTGTCGGTTTGGTTTCCCCCCTTGTTTGTCTGGCCGCCTCTTGGATTTTCCCCCAAAAAACACATTTATAGCATCGTCAATGTCATCTTTGGATACTTGTCCTGTTCAGATGGATTAAACTCCCACGGCGTCCTGGATTTCCTTGTCTTATTCTCTGGTATCCTTGGGTTTGGGTGGGCCACCGCCTGGTGGCTCTGGTGCCCTCTGGAATCGGATTTGGAGATCATGCGTAGTGGTAGATGGTCCGAATCTAGTTCTGTTGTGGATGTATTTTTTAGACGCATGCCATTCATGCTACCATATACGGCAAAGTCAATAGCCGTGGTTGCTTCCGTCTATCGTAGGGGTAATGGGTGGCTCCCCAGTTGCCAGCACATTGTAGCGTCTTTTGACTGGATTGAAGGGTGAAACGACTTTGCCTCTTTGGCAAGTGCGTGTGTTTCCCCACCACGAGTGTTGGGGTTCCAGTCCCGCAGGTAGGAAGTCGGAAGTAGGACTTAGTAGTGTTTGAAAGTGGCTCTTAGTCCACTCGTAGGTTGGTGGAATATATCGGAGCCACAACTAAAATCTTCTGGTTTGTCTTTTTTTATGTAGCAGCGCAACTGGAGAACTTTGAACAAAGGCGTTCTGATGGTTTGGAGAGCAGCATGTCTGACGTCGGCTTTTACGAAGGGAATACCCCCCCTCGTAAAGGCTGGGGTTTTGTGGCAGCATATGCTGTATGGGCCCGGGGAAAGTTGATGATATCGGAATTTTGGGGGAAACTTCCCTCCCCGCTATTTTCATTTTTGTATGCCTTCCCTTTTTATAAACAAATTCCCAAATTTAAATTATTTTTTTGGGCCCCCCCACGCGTTCCCCCTGGCATTTTTTTATGCGATGCCATTCTTGGGTTGCGTGTGTGTGCTGGGGGGGCCCCAAAAGGTGATGGTGGTGCTGGTTTCGTTTGACTGGTGGTTTGGGGATAGGGTTTTCTATTTCCTCTCTATACATTATTGTGTTCATTTGCTGTTTTTTGCGATCGCTGTGCTGTTGCTGCTTATGTTGCTGTTGCTGGCCCATTTGGGGGTCAACTGGGATGAAGACCCGTAAGCAGTTGTTTCCTTTTTGCATTCTGCTGAAATTTTTCCATGTTTTAATTTTGGCTTGGTGCAACGACTATAGAGCTTTGGGCCCCGTAGTTGGCGACCCGTGCTTGCCAGAGGATGCCTCGTCCGCAGCTGCTGGTTTAGTTTAGCCAGGCGTTTTCTGCTGGACCCTGGTCTCCAATTGTTGCTTTTTCGCTGCATCCCTTGTTTTCTAGAGACCCCCAACACCTTAAGTTGCTGGAGTTGCCTTTTTGGCCCAAATTTTCGCCCAGATTTGGATTGGTGGCTGCTTTACTCTTGATTGCGAGGTGGCCTTTTCAGATGTTTACCCATTGGAGCATGGTTTCTACCTGTGTTAAAAGGCTGATGCAGCTCTTGCTCTGGGTTGTGTTGTTGGGGTCGCTGAGGCGGGGGGTTTTTTTGTTGGTTTTGGATTTTTGGGCAACACCATTCTTTGTTGGTGACTTAAGACTGACGTTGTTCGCACCACACTGCTAAATGTTAGCTGAGATCGACCAAGCTGGTGTGAGGTGCCTTGGGGGAACTTTTGCGGGGGTTAGTTGTTGGTTTTGTTTTATCCCTGAACCCATTAAAAAGGGGAAATTTTAAATAATGTTTGTTGAAATGTGAATTTAGTAAACAGAAGGAGGCGTGCGGGACCCCAAAAGTATTATTTCGCCAGGGGGAAAAGGGCCAGTGGGTTTACCCCTGTCCGTCTGTCCCGCCCTTGTTCTGTCCCTTTTTTATGAGGCTCGTTCTCGAACCTATAAGGCGAGGGCAGGGAAATTTTTGGGTCCGTGAATGGCACAAAAAGGTCGAGTTTGTTAAAAAAGTCAAAACCCTTTTTAGTTTTAATGTTATCGATTAAAGCATTATCGAATGTTAGTTAAAAAAATTTTATCTCCCCGTCTTTATATTAAGTCCCCAATTTTTTTTTGTAAGTTTTATATTTATTTTATTTAATTTTTTTTTTTTTTTCAATTTTGGATCCCGGGCTCCAACTTTCCCCAAATATTTAATTGAGGTTAGTTGCACTCAAAGCCAGTAAATTGGGTTTGCTTTTTTAAAAAAATTTGGGAAAAAACAAATTAAAATATGATAAAACATAAGTTGAAAATTTCATTAAATCCATTAATTCGCGCGAAGTTATTAAACACAACATTTGGCCAATCGGCCAAACACGTACCAAAAACCAAAACAAATTTTTTTCCCAAACCCATTTTTGTACACAAAAATTGAGCTGCGTGCATCAAAAAATTCTAAAACCCGAAAGGTTTTGGTAATATTTCAATAGAGGGCGCCATGATTTTCGAATTATCAGCTGTTCAATTTTAATCGAAACATGGAGGGCCTTTTCTTCGGAAACCATAGAGCGCTATTAGAAAAACTTGAAATTGAATTGAATTTAGTTTTCTGTGCGATTAGACAAAATGCTAATTATGCGGGATTTTAAAAAACGCAGGTAGAGCGGGGTTTAGGGGGGCTCCAATCGGGGCCCCCGACTGAATTTTCTTTTTTGTTTTATTATTGTTATTATTAATATTGGGATTTTAAAATCTTTGTGTAAATTTTTTTGTTTTTTTTGAAAAGCTTTTTTTTAATAAAAAGGGGCTGTATTTGATTGTTTCTTTTTTTTCTGATTTATTTCCTTTGCCTCTGTTGTTTCAACTCCATTGTGCCTTGTTATGACTGTAATGTGTTCCTGGCCCCCTTGTAGGCGGACAGCCCTTTTTTGCGCTAAATTTTGCTCGCCACAACAATTAGCGCATTTCGGGGAAGGGGCCCGCCAAGGGTTTTGTGCAAACTTGTAATTAAACTGCATTTCATGCATTTAAATTGGGGCCTACAGTAATTTTTTTTTTGGCCTGCCGGGAAAGTTTACCAATGGGGAGGGTCGATTGGCCCTCCTCTCGACCCTCACTGCCTGTCCCCTTGCTCGGTTAATTTTTGTAGTGCAGCATTGGTCCATCCCCCTTTGGGGCGCAACCTCAAAAACGTTTACTGGCCTTTTTGAAACGCTTTTTATGTTTCTACATATTTCCTCATAGAAGTTCATTTAAAGGGGCCTTTAAAAAATTCACTGGGGGTTTGAGTGGTGGATGTCTTTTGCACCCTAAACCCCCCCTGGCTGCCTTTTTTGGTGGGTGTGGAGTTGAGTGCCGTCTTCAATGACGCCATGATGGCCTCATATGTGGACATGCTGTCGCCTTACACGAGACCATATTCCTTTTTAAAATTTTTTGGGGGTTTTTGGTGGGCCCTATCGAAAATTCATCCTCTTCGGTTTAAACCATCTCGCCAAACTCCCAATGGCGATTGCCATGGCTGAATTTCTAAATGCCATTGCTTGTGGCAGTTCATGGGAACAATGGTGGCACCTTAGAAAGCCACCTTTGTCTTCAGATGTATTTAAAATTTAATTTTTTGGAAATTTTTAAATTTTAAAAATACTCGTTGCCATAATTTGGGATTGCTTGCGCTTACGCTCGTATTTGTGGGTTTCTTTTTTTGAACTGTATTAGTGATCATTGTGAGCGCGTTCGTCATTACGTTTTCTTTGGTATTTTATTGGCGCTCTTTAAACGTTCGTCAGTGTATCGGCAGTCTTTACGTTTGTTTTGTATTTGTCTTTGTTTGGCGTCAGTCAAGAAGTGTTTGTATGTTTTTGTGGTTTAGGGGCTGCCTTATCTCTCTTATTTAGTCTTTGATCTATTTGTAGTGGCTGTGTATGTGTGTACGCGTCTTCGGCTTTTTTGGATGCATGTAAGTATTTGTGTCGGCTTTTATTTGTTTTTTTGTTGTTGGGGCCCGGCAAGTGCGTTCTGGCTGCACTGCATGTCGTGTCCTTTCTCTTAATGCTAGCTGGGGCCCGGTTTTTGTGGTAGTGTGGTGAGGGGAAAGGGGAATTTCTAGAGGTGGCTGCCTCTCCTTTGCCCTTTCCTTTTTTTGGTGAGAGTGATTTTTCACCATTCCCCCTCCTTTTTGTGGCGCCTGACGCTACTTTTGGCGCCTTTTCTGGCGCTTTTTCCGCCTTCTGGGGCCCCTTGGGCTTTTTTGGGGAACATCCCCTCCCCCCAAGGCAAGGCTTTGCCGTTGTGTCGAACAACGGGGATCATTCGTCGGGAATCAGACAGTATGGATACGATACACCGTTCCCCAAATTTCCCCCAACTTCAGGGGTGCGGCTGCGGCTGATTGTCGGCGCCCCTCTGGCCGGGGGCTCGCTCATCCCAAGAAACAGTTCCATGGATTTAAAAAAATTTTAATTTGGGCCCTTCCGTCATATGTTGTTGTCTGCTTTTATGCACCCAAAAATCCAGTCACCTGTATATGTTCGCCAGTATTATTAAAATATATTTTTTTCCTTTTTTTTAAAAAATTTTTTTTTTAATTTTTTGGTTTACTTTAAATTTTATTTTCTATTTTATATTTTTCCTTTAGAATTAATGAAAATTTATTTGCTTTTTATTCACTTTAATTTTATTTCAATAGGGTCTGTCTCGGTGTCAATGCGGGTTTCCGGATTGAAATGTGTTGGAGGAGCGGCCCGGCGCCCCCTCCGGCCTCGAGCGCTGGGCTTGTTATTTTAAAAACCCGACCGATTACTCTGGGTTTGACCTTTCTGGGTTTTTTTTGTCGCTAACGTTTGTGTTGTTGGCCCCTTCGTTACTTGTGCCGGTCTGGCATCTGGGGCTTGGTGGTCGATATTTTATCGATAAGCCATCTCAGGACCAGATATTGTTGTTGCTAATTTACCCTTTTGGCGACATTATAGCCATGGATTTTGCATCTGTTATTGCTGCTCCCGTGCTTAAAACGAATGTGATCTGCGCCATGCGAACCCCGGCTTTTCTAGTTTTTGGCCCCTTTTTTGACTGCTGTTGTTGTTATTGTTGTTGTAGTTGTTGTTGTTGGACATTGATTTCAGTTGTTCGTCTGTTATGGTCTCAATGTCTAGTAGGGCTCCCCACTGGTAATGTTGTGAAGTGAGACATTTGTGTTTAGATTTTATTTTTGTTGGGGCTCAAATTTTTGGGCTTGCGGCTTGTGCTTGCGCGGTTGGGGGATTTCCGGTTGCGCATATTTGTTTTGCTTGAAAACCTTTGGGATTTTGTGTTTTGAAAAAAACAGTCAAGTCAGTCAATTTATGTTTTTTGTGTGTATGTGTTTTTTTGGGTTTTGCCTTCTCTTTCATTTGGGTGTGCGCGCGCCTCTTCGGCTTCATTCGTTGCAGGAAGTGTTGTTCGTGTTAATGTTTGTGTTTGTGTGTATTTTTGTCTGTGCTTGGGCAAGTCGCGCTCTCTTAAATCTAGTGAGCGAGCATGTTGGTGTTGGTGTTATTTTTTTTTTAAAAAATATTGATTTCCATGTCGCCTTGACATCCTGGACTAAAATTTGGGTGCCCTTTAAAATTGTAAAAAACTCCTGGATGGCGTCGGTGATCATTGGGCAGGGGGAGTGCCGCCGGGGAGCTGTATGGCGGCAGGCGAAAACCCCGTAAAGTATTTTGTTTGTGTTTATTTGTGTCCATATATTAATTCATATTTATTTATTTTCTATGTTATTGGCTTTTTTATGGACTTTTCTTTCCATCCTAGGTATCATTGGGCATCTCTTGGGCAGCGTTTTGTGCCCCTTGGACAGGTGGGGGGTCGCATTTAATAAGTGCAGCCTCAAGGTATGCAATTGAATTTATTTTTGCCAACATGTAGTTTATGGGTTGTTATGTATTTGCAGGTGGACATTTATCCGGCTCCACTACTGCTTCCCCCTGGCCAGGCTGTTGCTGGCGAAACAAGGAAAGTGCGCTGTCCCCCGCTTACCCGCCGCAATCCCCAAACCCCCGGCGCCACCGACAGGCCTCACCAAACATACACAGAGAAAAAAAATTTTTGAAAATTAAAATAAAGTGATTTAAAACCAAAACCCTTAAAAAACTTGTTATTTACAAAAATGGGGGAAATTTTAAAAAAGGGGAAAATTAAATCAAATTCCCAAATTGAAAAACGGTAAAAGGGATAAAATGTTTTCTTAACTAAAGTGACTGGAAATAAACCTTTGCATAAATGAAGGCAACGAAATTTAACGAACGACCCAGGAATTCCGGGGTAGGAGCCGCTGGACGAGGAGCCGCCAAAATCAGCCCCAGCAGCGGGGAAAATTTAACCTCAAAAACGGTGATTTCTTTCTGTACTGTCCCCGACAGTTGAAAGCCCCCAACTCATCGTTCAACAAAAAAGGGGTGAAGACAGCATGGCATTGTTGGGGGGGATATTCTTTTTGGATGGGGGGGGGGGGTTCCAAGAAAGGGGCCAAAAAAAAAGGCGACAAAGTGGCGCTTCCCCCAAAAAAGAAAGTCGAAAGCCAAAAAAAAACCCCAAAAGGGGGGCCCCGTTTCCCCATTCCCCCAAAAAGCATTAAGGGGGAAGAACGAAACTCAAAAATTTCCCCCACATCACAAAAATAACCCCAACCCCAAAAATGCTCGCTCAGCTAGATTAAAAAAAGGGGCCCCCTTGCCTTTTACGGACCAAAAAAAACAAACACAAACATTAACACGAAAAATACTTTCCCCAAAAAAAGGGAAGGCGCGCGCACAGCCCTGAAAAAAAAGGGAGAAAAAACCCCTACACAAAACCCCCAAAAAATTCCCCCCGGGTTTATCTTTCAAAAACTCCCCAAAAAAAACGTAAACTTCAAGCAAATACAAATATGTGCGCAAGCCAACGCAAATCAAATACCCCCGCGCCAAAAACCCAATACACTGAAAAAGCAACAAAAAATAAAATCTAAAACAAAAATTTTCCTTTCCCCTTTAAAGTGGAAGTAAACCCTCATAGACATTGAGACCTCAGAAAACAACGAAATCTGTAACAACCCAACAACAACAATAACAACCAGCAGTCAAAAGGCCCCCAAAAATTGAAAAGCCGGGATTCCATGGCCGATCCATTCGTCGCAAGCTGGCCACAGCAAAAAGATGAAAAGTCCGGGCCCTTAATGTCGCCACAAGCTAAATTAAACAACAAATCTGACCCTGAGTGGCTTATCGAAAAAAATATCGACCACCAAGCCGGGATAAACCCGGGCCCAAAAAACCAAAGGCCCAACAACACAATACGTTGCGACAACAAAACCGAGAAAGTTGCTAAAACCCTAAGTAATCGGTGGGGATTTAACAAATCATCCCCAAACGCTCAGGCCGGAGGTGGTTTCCCCTGCCCCTCCCCCAACCATTTCCCCCCGGAAACCCTTGACCCGGACGACCTATTGAAATAAAATTAAAGTAAAAAAAAAACAAATAAATTTTTTATTAATTCTAAAGGGGAAAAAAATAAAAAAAGAAAAAAAAATTCAAAGTGAAGCCAAAAAATTTAAAAAAAAAAAAAAATTTTTTTAAAAAAAATGAAAAATATATATTTTTTTATATATACTGGGAACATATACGGGGGGGTTTTTGGGTCAAAAACAGAAAAATATATAGGGGGGAAAATTTTAATTCGCACCCCAT
This sequence comes from Drosophila mercatorum, assembly GCA_961210405.1. NCBI lineage: Eukaryota > Metazoa > Arthropoda > Insecta > Diptera > Drosophilidae > Drosophila > Drosophila mercatorum. The sequence goes on along the minus strand of CAUIUS010000035.1, from coordinate 3,892 downwards.
GGAAACTGCCAATTTGGGGACCCCCTGGAAGGAACCCCCGGGAAAACAGCCCACCCCCGCCCGCTTGGGGGGTTTGGGGAACGGTGTATCGTACCCCAAAATTCGTTAGACGAATCAACCCCCCTTTTTTGACAAAACGGGCCCCCCTGGGTTCTGGAAATGTTCTCTGGAGAACCCAAAAATCCCCAAAGGTGCCAAAAAAAACGCCAGAAAAGGCCCCAAAAAAAGGGGGGGGAAAGTGGTAAAAAATCCTCTCCCCCCAAAAATTCAAGGGGGGCCCAAAACCCCAAACCCCTTTCCCGGGCCCCCACTAACCCCCGGCCCCGCCTCGGCCCTTGAAAAGGGCCCCCCACGCAGTGCACCCCAGCCCCCCCGTTTAACAAAAAACCCAAAAAAAACCCAAAAAAAAATACCATGCATCGCGGAGCCAAAAAAAGCGCCCCAACAAGCCACCAAAAGATCAAAGACAAATAAGAGAAAAGGCAGCAGCACAAAAAACCCCACATATACATACAGAAACCTCTCTTGACTGCGCGCAAAAACAAAACAAATACAAATACAAACGTAAAGACTCCGATACCTGACGAACGCAATTAAAAGCCCCAAAAAAATACCGAAAACGTTGACGAAACCCTCACAATGATCACTAATACAATAAAACCCAAAAAAAACTACAAATACGTAAGCGCAACGAAAAACCAATTATGGCAAGAGTAGCTTTAAAATTTAAAAATTTTAAAAAATTAAAATTTTAAAATTTTTAAAACATCAAGAAAAAATGGCTTTTTAAAATTTTTTTCCTTGCTCCCCCTGAAATCCAAACAATGGCAGCTTCAGCTTAGCTTCATGGCTCTCTTGAAGCGTAGATGTAAAATGGACGAGTCCGAGGAAGAAGATCTTTCGGCCCCGGGCTCGCCATTCGCCACAATTCAAAACTTTTAAAAGAAAGGGTGCAGATGGGGTCAAGCGGGCGGGAACAGCGGGTACGCTACGCGCGGGGCAACAAAAACCAAAAAAAAAGCCAGGCCCCGGCACAACAAAAACGCCCCGGGGAGCCGGGGCCTCGGGAAAATTTGGAAATGGTTGCCAAGTGCCAACTGAAGAGCAGCAACAGCCGCAAAAGATAACAATAACCCCCTTCCGAAAGTCCACTGCTGGATGCTGCAAAGAATCCCGCAGGGGAAAAATTCCCCCAAGAACAATGTCTAATGATGGCCGTATAGAATGCGATAATATGCAAACATCGGGAAAACATGGAACTTTAAATAAAAATGGCTCCCCCCAAAAAACCCCCCCAAAAGCGCAGCCGGGGGGGGTTTGGGGTGCATTGCAAATTCCCCCTCCCCCCCGTAATGGCAAAAGGGGCGGCTAATAATCTCGGGAAAGATACGTTACAAAAAAGAAAAAAAACTTTTTCCGGGGGAACCCTTGAACGTTTCGGGGGGGGTTTCAGCCCCAAAAAGGAGGCACCATCCCCATCCCCCGGGGTCACAGAGAAGGGGCCGGGGAGTGGGGGGCGAGAGGATGGCTAACCCCACCCATCCCCTCGCTGTCAGGCATTTGGGCCCCGAAAAAATATTGTAGGCGGAAATTTTTAAATTTTAAGGGGGAAGAGCCGTTTTCCCCCACTAAATCTAACAGGCCCCCCTAAATGCGCTAATTGGGGGGCGAGGCCCTTTTAAAAAAAAACGTCCCGTTTTAAAAAGCCCCCCCAGGCTAAAACTTATAAAGCTGCTAAAAACAAAGCGCTGAGAGGGGAAACACCCCAGGCGCAAAAACCAAAAAAAAAAAAGTAAAAAATCGTCGGCCCTCGGGTGGGGCCCCGACGAAACCCCCGGGGAAAATCCGCTTTCCCAAAATTTTTTTTTTTTTTATTTACATGCATATGCCTTTTTACAAAAAAAACATAAAACAAAAACACAAGGGCACGCACACAAACGAAATCTGCGTCAGCTGTTGTTTGGCTGCTTTAAAACAATGCTATGGGGAAAATTTAAAAGTTTAAAAATTTTTTTTTAGCCCAAAAGATTTTGATCAAACTTTTTGGGCGTGATCATTCATCCATATGTATTTTGTCCAAAACACAGTTCTATTTTTTGATATACGGGAGTTACAAAAATTTTTTGGGAAAGGGGGGGGGGCACCCAAATTTTTAAAAAAAACCGAAATTGCGTAAGGCTTAAAAACACTAAATGAAAAAATTTTTTAAAACTCTGTTTAAAAATGATTTAAAAAAAATTTTTAAAAGCTTAATTTAGATTTTCGTTTTTAATCGATAACAATAAAACAAAACGGTTATCTTTCGAAACAAACCATCTTTTCGTGCTATACAGGAACCTAAAAAATTTCAAGTCTCCAGCTTTGGGGGTTCTGAGAACGGCCCCTTCTAAAATACGGACAGACGGACCGGACAGACGGACAGACGGACCGGCTTATAAATCAACTTTCATCCCGATCAAAAATATATACTTTTTGGGGCTCCCCCCTCCTTCCCGGGCCCTTTTCATACATTTCAAAAAAACATTTGTCCCGATTTCCCCTTTTTAATGGGGTTTGGGGGTTTAAAAACGAAACAAACAATTAAAAAAGGCTTTATTAAATTTAAACCCCAAAAGGGGAAAATACAACCAAAAACATCACAAAAATTTCTTGTATTAAAAATAATGGGGCAACTAAAAAAAAATTTTCAAAAATGGCCAAAGGGGGGGCAACCATAAAACGGTAAAAAGGGGGCCCTCTGGGCAAGGGTTTGGGCCCCCATCAACAGCGCAAAAAAAGGGAGCAAAAACAACAACAACAGCCTTCCCCGGCGAGGGTCGAGTCCCCCGTGGGGCCGTCTGCTGCTAATAGGACGAAAACTCTTATGCCCTATAAAATGGCCCCCTTCGCCCAACTCAAATCTGGAAAAGGGGGAAAACCCCAGCGCAAACGGTCGGGCCCCGGGGGCATCGGCCCGAAAAGAAAAATCCGGAAAAAGGCGCAGCATCGGCAATCCCAGCAGCAAATTCGCGATGCATGGAAAGGATAGGGGTCAACAAACCCGGTCCCCGGGCATCCGCCCGGCGCCAATAAGCCAATAAAAACCCAACAATAGGCCCACACCCGATCCACGGGCGTCACCGGCGATCGGGGGGAAGGTTCGAGCTGAAATAGTAATTTCAAACCCTATGGGGGGAAAAAGGGCTAGCTGTTTAATACTTTTTTTCAGTGGGGGCCCCTTTATTCGGGGGGAAGGGGGGAACCGCCTGAAAAATTTAAAAATTAAAATTTAAAGTAAACAAACGGCTAACACAAACACCCTTCCTGAGGGTGCCTGCAGCGGGGGCCAACTCCCAAACCGGGCAGCACTTGACCCCAAGGGGGGGGGAAGAGGCCCCAAAAAATCCAGCAAGAGCGTAGGGGTGTGGGCTCAACCCCGGTGCGGTCATGTTGATATTTTTGTTATATTTTCCTATTTGTTATTTTGTATAATAAAATTTCTTTTCAAACATATATATATAATTTAACAAATCAAAGACAAGGTAAAAAGTCACAAATTTATTGGCGCGTTATTGGCTCAGAAGTTTCACATGTTTCAGTTTTGATTTCCACCCCCCCAGTGGCGTAGACAAATAATTTTTGGCATGTGCATAGAGTGGGCGTTCAGGAATATAACTGTAAGTTTGGTCTTACATTCGAAAAATCGAAAATTCAGGGTTTTTTCTGTATGTCCCCCCCTTTTGGGGGGTAACAATAACGGGAATCGATGAAAGTCTTAAATTAATTTTTTAACTTCTGCACTAAAAATGTGGAGATAAGCTGATATTAGTTCCACGCCCCCCGAAGGCGTAGATATATCCGCCTACTTTTCGTTGTGGGATGTTAACCCAGTTTTATACCAACTCTCTCAGTC